>CM056056.1:81842764-82019528 GCA_029574335.1 Rana kukunoris
CGCCAATCGCATTTCACAAAAGATCAGTGTTGATGGAACATGCATCGCCAAGTCGTTACACTTTCCTTTGGTGACGTTAAAATGTACCTAAAATCAGTAAACGTTATGAAAGCACATCATGATGTAACAACATAAACAGATTTGTGTACTAAACACAACAACTGCTCATTTTAGTGTTCAAAGGAAGAACGGTGGCTTCCTAATTTGGGTTCAAATCAGCCTGTTTGACATGTAAAGGGGATTTCGGAGCCCAATGAATAATGCATTGTTTTTAGCTGTAAATCTAAGTGGCTCATTCTTTTTAACAACATAGTATAATGCTTTCCCTTTGAGGATTTGAACAAACTATGTGTAAAGCTCAAAGCAAACTGGAACTGGGCTTTCTGCTTTTTAACATACCCACCAAAGGGTCACTTACCATGACAATTGCTAATGTTCTACCCACCGCCCTATTTGAAGTTGTGTTGCTGGCCATATGGGCCCCCTATTGTGTCGGCGCTCTTTAGTACCCCATTATGTAGACACATAAAACACATTGTCCTGCTTTGTATGGAGTCTAACCAGGTGATTGCTTTGTGATGGGATGGTTTTTACAGGTGTCTAGTGTAATCATCATCTCCATACTGACTGTATTGTCACCTTGCTAATGGCTCACACTTTTACACCACTGTGCTAAGACATGTCCTGCTTGCCTTACAGGAATCTGCGTGCCAGTAGAACAGGAAAATGACCGATTCTCACATCTTGGTTATCAAGAAGAAACCATCATGGAAACCTACCAAAGTGAACATGCTACTATGGATACCAACACTAAGTTCACTACATCTCCAGCTGGAGTTCAACCTTTTAAAGGTAAGTTAGTGTTGCAAAGTCGTTTTTAATATAAATGAATGAAGTATACTAGGTTTGCCTAGAACTCACCTCCAGCAAGCTGGCTGGCTAAAGTAGCTGTGATCACTTTTTAAAGGAGCTCTTTATAGCATGCATGTACCAATTCCCCGACGTTTTTAGAGAAATTGGTCTTTGCAAAATAGACATGTGCATTAGTTTTCGTCCGAATTTCAGGTATTTCCATTATCGTTTTAACAACCGATAACGAAAGCACAGAAAACGAAAAAACCAAAGATCCAACATAAACAAATGCTTTTTTTTTCGTTTTCGTTGCGGTTGAATGTGCCTAACCTTAACTCTATTAGTCCAATATTTTTCTACATAAGGAGAAAAGATTTGACATTATAGAGACATGAAGAAGAGTCGACATAGAGATAAAAGATTTGACATATAGAGAAAAGATTCGACATAGAGAGACATGAGAGAGACATGAAGAAGATTCGACATAGAGAGAAAAGATTCGACATAGAGAGACATGAAGATTCGACGAAGTAGCTAAAAACATACGATCGCCATGAGCGGACATTTATGGTGAAATGCTCTGCCCATAGGCTATAGAAGTATTCTAATGTTGGTTGACTAGTAATAATAATTAATATATATAATTATTAGTCGTACAATATTAGAATTCTTCTATAGCTTGTAGGCGGAACATTCAACCGGAAATGTACGATTGCGGCATCGTACAGTTCCGTTGCTCCGTCAAATCTTTTTTTTTTTTTTAAGATTCCGTTGAATCTTCTTAGAACATTTGACAGACATCATAAGCCTTCAATGACAGATTCGACCTTAATTTCGATTTTCGGATGAATGCATTTTTTTTAGGAAAAACAAAATAAATAAAAACTAATTTCGGGAGTAACTAAATAAATGATTTTTTTGGACGAAAACAAAATTCCGAAACAATATTTTAGTGTGCACATGTCTATTGCAAAAGTCTACAAATGCTAGCAATGAGATGTGAAAATAACTCAACAGGTTCACTTATGTGGAATGTCTCTTTTTCCCCCATCCAGGTCGTGATGGCGATGTATGCCTTAGGTCCAGCGACTGTGGCCCAGGACTGTGCTGCGCCCGTCATTTCTGGTCAAAGATCTGCAAGCCTGTTCTTGAGGAAGGCCAAGTGTGCACTAAGCACAGGAGAAAGGGTTCACATGGGCTGGAGATCTTCCAGCGTTGTCACTGTGGAGCAGGGTTGTCCTGCAAATTACAGAAAGGAGAATTCACAACCGTGCCTAAATCCTCCAGACTTCATACTTGTCAGAGGCATTGAACTCCTCACTGGACTTGGTTCTATAGTAAGCTATGACTCTGCTTGACAGCTGGTTTGCTCTTTGGATGTAACGCTGTTCAAAAACCAGTTTGCATTGCATACTCTGGCTATCATCTCTGGTCCAGGGTCACGTGAATGGTTTCTTTTTATGGAACTGCACTTTATTTACAGTGTTTGCAGTACATTACTGTGTTGTAAATACAAACGCAACTCTCGGTTGTATATATTTATAAAGAATAAGAGTTTCTACGTCTCTCCCATTTTTCCTTTCACCTCAAATGTACATCCATATCCCTTTTCCCCTTTTTATATGGTACATATGATTTATGTTATAGAATGTCTGCATCTTTATTTTAAATAAAATATGCTGAAAAGTAAGGCTTTTGTTGTGATTTCTACTGCCGTGTTTGTTACATATAATATTTAGCACCTATGTGATAGATAAGGGTTTGGTAAAAATGTATTTAATTTTGCTGGTCTATCATGTGTGTAAAGCTGGCCATAAATGGTTAGAATCTCTTGCTGAACCGGCTGAGATTAAAAACCTGTATGGGCGGGCTGAATGTACCAAAAGTTGATCAAGCGCTCAACTTGGGTACAACCAGCCTGCCTGATTTTACATGCAATTATTGCAAGCGGCTGTAATGAAACAATATCTTTTCAAGTACATACAAAACTGACACGTTTAATGATAAAGAGAACCAGTCATTGGAAACAGAGGCTTTCATTGCCGACCTCTTCTGATTAATACAAATAGTTTGTAATAGGGGTGCGAATACATTTTTATGGGAGATCTGGATGCTGTACGGCCCCACTGACAACCATATGCATGAATGCAAATTATTGCAGATAGTTATTAAAGGGGTTGTAAAGGTAACAATTTTTTTTTCCTAAATAGCTTCCCATACTATACCTTAGTGCAGTCCTCCTTCACTTACCTCATCCTTCCATTTTGCTTTTAAATGTCCTTATTTCTTCTGAGAAATCCTCACTTCCTGTTCTTCTGTCTGTAACTCCACACAGTAATGCAAGGCTTTCTTCCTGGTGTGGAGTGTCATCCTCGCCCCCTCCCTTGGACTACAGGAGAGTCAGGATGCTCTCTACGTTGCAGATATAGAAAGGAGCTTGTGTTAGTGGGCGCCCTGACTCTCCTGTATTCCAAGGGAGGGGCGAGCACAACACTCCACACCAGGGAGAAAGCCTCGCATTACTGTGTGGAGTTACAGACAGAAGAACAGGAAGTGAGGATTTCTCAGAAGAAATAAAGTACATTTAAAAGCAAAATGGAAGGATGAGGTAAGTGAAGGAGGACTGCACTAAGGTAAAGGAAGCTATTCAGGATTTTTTTTTTTTACCTTTTAAAACCCCTTTAATAACCATCTGCAATAATTTGCATTCATGCATATGGTTGTAAGGGGGGCCGTACAGCATCCAGATCTCCCATAAAAATGTATTCACACCCACAGCTTCTGCATACATAGTCATGCGCTGGAGGTTGTGTTTATTTTTTTATGGAGGATCTGGATCCCTTTTCTTATTGCTATGTGCATGAGTCCTCTGTGCTGGAACTAATTTAAAGATGGTGAGTTTTGACTTTCCAAATCTGTGTGTTTGTTTCAAGTCCTCAGTTAAAAAGAAAAACAGCCCGGGAACTAGTATTTTCAGAAATTCAGCACCTGTTGCTTTGAGTAATATGTGGACTGCCATTACTTGCTTATCCTCCGATAAGGTCAGTTGCCAGGCTGTCTCTCGGTTTTCCTACCTGTGAGTCACAGACGAGGAACACACATAGATAGACAGATATCTATATCTATCCATCTATCGGTCAGCAGCGGCAGCCTCTGCATTTTTCTCAGAACCGGTATATATATTTTAGACATCTTGTATAAATGAGCAAACACACAGCACAGACAATTAATAAGAAATTTAGACTCGGCCCTTCATCACTTCCATAGGTCTGCATTAGTTACTGCTGTATTCAGTAAATGCATTTGTGCTGGCAATATCAGGGCAATATTGACTCCCAAAGTCAGAGGCATGATGGGAGTTGTGGTTCCATAACAGCTGGAGGGCCACAGGTTGAGCACCCATGCTAGGCCTTAAGAATATCTTCACAAGGTAGGTAGGGTGACCACATTTCCAAAACAACAATTCAGGGACACCCCCCCTTCCAAAAAAAATCAGCTTGTGCTGTAACCAATCACAGCACAGTGATTGGACACAAGAGGCAGGATTTATGATTTTTCCAATCACAAGCAGGGGGCGGGGATTGTGCTCCTCCAGGCATTCCCAGCCAGGACAAGTACTGTCAGTGAGTAAAGTGGTGAGGTGGCGGCTTTTTTTGGGGGCATCAGATTGGTCCGGGGAGGCTGTGTCAGTTTTATTCCAGGACACTGTACTGTCCTGAAATGAAGGTGCCTGGGACAGACCTGCAAAATGCAGGACTGTCCCGGGCAATCCGGGACACGTGGTCACCCTAAAGGTAGGTGAAGTGCCCCCAAACACCAATTGTTAAAACCATGTACCAGATGACTCCGTACGCACATCTGTGTTCATTGGGGTTTGCACTATGTGCTAATCTAAAGATTAAAAGCAGCATTTAACCAGCAAAACACATCAATGGACTGACTAGAGAAGTGATAGCAGTGCAGACTGGGTGCTTGCTGGAAAAACACAGTTCAGTCTTAGCATTCAGCATCTGTGCAAACATTATCTTAGAAAGCAGCATGAAATTTAGAAGAAGTCTTATCAGCTCCTAGATTCTCTACCATGGATTGTATGGTTCAACCTATAGTCCTACAGCTAGAGCCCCAGGTTTATTGTGTCTGCGCAAGAGCCTCCAAAAAGGTCTCCTGAAGGCACAAAGCAGAAGAGTGCTCACAATTCAAAGAGGAGTTTTCAAAGGGCAGGATGTGATATGCCACTATCTTTTGTCAATGGTCGATCATACAGATATTGCACATTACACCCTCCCCTTCTGTCTGTGTCCCTCGTGAGCTTTTGTCATCTTCAGGAAGCTTTTCTCACTTGCTTCAGCCTCTCAGATCATCTAAGGCTGTAAACACTGGAAAACACAATAGGCAATGAGGAAACAGAAAACCATCTTTTGCACATTGACAAAGATATTTCCGATGGAGAGAAAGACAGGGAGCAGTTTCTAAGCGAGTAGCGTCATTTGATCCGACAGCATCAAGGGTCAGTGTGACATGCAAGACCTTAAAAGTTCTATAGCTTAGGGATATTTTAGTGCTTAAAGCAGGTGGAGGGATTTTTGTTTTACAAAGCTACAATTTTGGCATCCCAGAAAACAGAAGCCCATATTTCTTTATTTCTAACATACTACTAAAAACTTTAAATTAGACCATTTTTGTTCTATTTGAATTAAATTCATAAATAATGAAATATGGTAATGCAAAATACTACATCTCCAAGATACAGCTATGCTCACCATATCATCCTGACTTGACTTGTACAAATGAAGAGAGATTTGGGCTAGCCCTTATTAGACATGTGTACACTGAAATATTTTGTTTTGGATTTTCGTTTTTGTCCGAAAAATACATTTATTTAGTTACTCTCGAAATTCGTTTTTATTTATTTTGTTTTTCATTGGAAACTGCATTAGTCCAAAAATCCGAACAAATTAAGGTTGAATCTGTCATTGAAGGCTTATGGTGTCTGACCGTCTGTGGAATGTTCAAAGAAGATTCGACGGAGCAGCGAAACTGTACGACGCTGCAATCATACTTTTCCGATCGAATGTTCCGCCTACAAGCTATAGTAGAATTCTAATGTTCTAGGACTAGTAATAATTATATTAATTATTATTACTAGTCCACCAACAATACAATTTTTCTATAGCCTATGGGCCGAGCATTTGACCGGAAATGTATGATTGCTTCGTCGTACAGTTCCGTTGCTCCGCCGAATCTTCTTAGAACTATCAATAGACACCATAAGCCTTCAATGGCAGATTCAACGTTGTTCGATGCTTTGTCGAATCTTCGTCGTTCATGTTGAAATGTCAAGTTAGTTCTAGCTATTTTACTGCTTTGGTTACAATCAGTCAATAACATTCATCATCATCAATTTTTATTTTACTTCCCCCACCCAATTCCAGCAGCGATCTTTTCTCTCTATGATGTCAAATCTTTTCTCTCTATGATGTCAAATCTTTTCTCTCTATGATGTCAAATCTTTTCTCTCTATGATGTCAAATCTTTTCTCTCTATGATGTCAAATCTTTTCTCTCTATGATGTCAAATCTTTTCTCTCTATGATGTCAAATCTTTTCTCTCTATGTAGAATAGTCTTGGTCTAATAGAGTTAAGGTTAGGCACATTCGACTGACGAAAAGGAAAATAAAGCATTTATTTATGTCTGATCTTTCAGTTTTCATATTCTACTAGGGCAACATTGCTCATGATATATAATGTAATAAGAGCTAGACATGTGCATTAGTTTTCGTCCGAATGCATTTTTGTTCGAATTTCTACTAAGTTCTGACATACTGAGCCTGCAATGGCAACACCAAAAACAATAACACAGGAAACACATGGGCAATGGCAACTTGTTAGATTTTAATTATAATAGAAATTAAAGTTGTTTAAGGCTGAGTTCACACTGTTGCTAATTGGATGCGGGTTTACCGCATCCAATTCGCAATAGCAGGATATTTTGAGTGGCTCCCTATGGAGCCGGTTCACATATCTCCGCTGTGGCTCCGGTGCAAACTTGCACAGGAGCCCTATGCGTCTTTTGGTCCGTTTCAGGTCCAAATCAGCCCAGAATTAAGGCTAAAATTGGACCTCAAAACGGTGAACGGGAACATACTGGACCTCTGCTGTGAGCCACATGTGTAGATAGTGTGAACCCAGCCTTACTCTGCAAATAAACTTTCAATCCAGGCCTCTGCCTCCAGGACCAACCCCCCGATAATAAGAGCAAATGTTTATCTTGGGGGCATTTTTTTTATTTTTGGAGGTACCACTCAGTGCTGCCATTCTGGCCTCACGCAGCATCCTAAGAAAGCCCAATCACATATTCCAGGAGGCTGCAGAAGGACCAGTATGGTAGTGTGGGACACAGCACAAATAGCTGACCACTGTAGGGCAACGCTGGATCTGTGGCACAGCTGAACGAGTGCATTTTGATTTTAACCAAGCTTTCCAGGTAAGGGGGGATAGTGGGGGATGTAGGAAGTAGTTAAGTTCCTCTTTAATGAAATATAACCCCCCCCCCATCTTAATAGTATCATGGGCCCCTGGGCAAAGTAATGCTCTGGGGCCCCTACAATGGAGACAGTGCAGGTAAACAGACATCAAGTAGGTAAGAGGCAGACAAGCAGAGCTTCCCCTTTTGGGTGGAGCTCTGCATTAACTACATGAACAATCATTCTGTACAGCAAAGAAACAGTGGGAAATACTACATACATAATATAGCAAAGCTGTCTTGTGCATAGAATATATTTGCTAGATTGATGCCTCCACAGCACTCTGACCCCTCTACACCCCAGATATACCCCCAGCACTTTGACCCCTCTACACCCCAGATATCCCCCAGAACTCTGACCCCTCTACATCCCACATATCCCCCCCCCCAGAACTATGACCCCTCTAATTTCGGGGCAGCGTGGGCTCAAGGACCAGCTGCTATGGGGGAAGTGCAGGCCCCCCCATACAGCTGGGGCCACTGGGCAGTGCCCAGGTGTGCCCTCTCATTAAGACAGCCCTGCCCCCCCTTATTTACATCTACTTTGTCCAAATCAGACTCTAGGCTTGGTAGGCTTTGATGTCATTAAATTGTTTCACAGCATGGTATATTCACACTTAGGTAAAAAGTTCCTACCGCAGGTCAAAAAGTCAGTTAAAAAGTGCAAACATTTTTGCAGCTAACAATGTAAGGTTTGCTATTATAAGCGTTTGAAAAATACTTGTGTACAACCAGGGTACACATACATGGATGGAAATAGGGGCATACATAGTATCACTGTATAGACAACAAATACAATACATCTACTGTATGTACAAGAAACAATTTAGGGGACAATATCTACATTACGATTAGGTAAATATTAAAGGTGATCTTAAAGCATCACCAAAACTTTTGCCCCAAACCTCTCTCTCCCCCATCTTTAGCATGTTTCTAAACAAATTGTACTCTTAATTTTGTTCTTGTAGTATTAAACATATTCTATAACTACCTGGGACATCACTATGCTTGTAGCTGCTGGTAGGAGGTGACAACAGCATTAACTACATTAGCTTCTATTGACAGACATACCCCCTGAACCATATCTCCCAAAAGCCCTATTTGAAGTTTAAAGAAACACCCTAAAAAGAGAAAATAAACCCTCTGAAAGTTAAAAGAAAAAAAAAAACCCTGCAAGAGAAAGGCATAATGAGCTAGTGAATGAATGAATGACTTGTATAGCGCTACGCATGCGAACTAAATCGCCTCTGGGCGCTTTTTCCAGCCAGTGTCTACTTGGCTGGTGCGGTCATTTTACCCCGTAGGATGTTGACACGCTTGGACACACAGTCACACACACACATATATACACTGGGCCAATTTGGACAAGATCCAATTTACCTACCAGCATGTCTTTGGAGTGTGGGAGGAAACCGGAGTAAACCCACGCAGCATAGCATACTAGCTCATTATGAATTACTTACCTGAGATCGAAGCCCCTGCAGCGACTCTTGTCCCTCTCCTCTGCTGTCGCCATGATACCTGGAGTGACTTCTGGGTATCGCTGCTCATGTGTGTGGGAGCCGTCAGGGACGGTACGGTCCTATTCATTAACAGCACACTTGTTGCGCCTGTGCCGTTGTCTAGAGGGCACATGCACCGGAGACATCGGTGCAGTTTTTTCTCAAAATATCTCCTTAACCGTGTAGGTTAAGGAGATATTTCTTGCACCTACAGGTAAGCCTTAATCTAGGCTTAACCGTAGGGCCAAGTGGTCTGTTAGGGTTTACAACCACTTTAAGGCCATGCACACATGGCTAGCATCACCATATTGTTTTTAAACAAATCAATGTGTGTATGTGGAGAGGGACAGAGGCAGAATGAGGAATGGGGGGGGGAGAGAACAGAGGAAGAATAGGGGGGGGGAGGGACAGAGGATAAGATACAGAGGAAGAATGGGGGGGGGAAGGGACAGAGGAAGAATGGGGGGGGGAAAAGGACAGAGGAAGAATGGGGGGGGGGGGGGAAGGGACAGAGGAAGAATGGGGGGGGGGAAAGGGACAGAGGAAACATGGGGGGGAAAGGGACAGAGGAAGGGGGGAAAGGGACAGAGGAAGAATGGGGGGGGGGGAAAGGGACAGAGGAAAAATGGGGGGGGGAGGAAGGGACAGAGGAAGAATGGGGGGGAAGGGACAGAGGAAGAATGGGGGGGGGAAGGGACAGAGGAAGAATGGGGGGGGGGAAAGGGACAGAGGAAGAATGGGGGGGGGAGGGACAGAGGAAGAATGGGGGGGAAGGGACAGAGGAAGAATGAAGGGGGGGGAAGGGACAGAGGAAGAATGGGGGGGGGGCAGAGGAAGAATGGGGGGGGGGGGGAGGGACAGAGGAAGAATGGGGGGGGGGGAAGGGACAGAGGAAGAATGGGGGGAAAGGGACAGAGGAAGAATGGGGGGAGGGGGAAAGACAGAGGAAGAATGGGAGGGGAAAATGACAGAGGAAGAGTGGGGGGGGGGGGAAGGGACAGAGGAAGAATGGGGGGGAGGAGGGACAGAGGATGAATGGGGGCAGACATCGTTCTGTAGTCTAGCAGTGAAGAACTTTGACAAGGCTAACAACAAAAGCAACATTGCTTGGGGATTTCAGAGGCAGCGTAGTCAACTCACTACGGGAAGTTCAGAGCTTACTGGATTTGCGACAGGATCACATACTGTAGCTCCCAACTGTCCCTGATTCTAAAGGAATGTCCCTGATTTGGAACAAAGTCCCTCTGTCGCTCTTTCGTCCCTCAATTTGGTCTGATCTATATAGTTGTATATAAAATGCACTATTTTTTTAAAAGTGTTTCCCAGTGCTAAACCTTTTTTTCAAATTTGAAATTGCTGCATTTGTAAATTGCTGTAGCCAGTAAAAAGCACTTGTGAGTTTTACTAATATTTTTTTGTATAATTTTGATGGGATCATTAGGTACTTTTCTGTACTTGCAAGGTCTTTAAAAGGATAAAAAAGTCAGGGGACATGCATATTTTGGCCACACGTACACTTTAAAAGGACAGCTTTTGTATGCAGCTCTGAGTAGTAAGGCAATTCATGTAACCGGCCTAGTAAGCATTTTGTGCAAACTGCAAAACATAAAATCAACTCTGTGCAAGGCCAGTATTCATACATTAGGTGAGGCTATATACAGGCTAACCTTGCATGGAATTTTATATTTTTATATGTTTAAATTAAAAAGTCTGATCAGTTTATTTTCTTCTGAATATCTAACACACTGCTGCCAGATTTTAGAGCATTCCTCATATATAAGGTGGGTTATCTGCTTTCGGGGGGGTTCAGTTTCTGTGCTTTTTTAACTCTCTCTCCCTTTTCTAACTGTTATTTCCCAAGACTTGAATCAGCATTGTGCTGAAAGCAATGGTGTGCATAATGTGATATAGCGAGTGTAAGAAGGTACAGGGTGGGATGGTGTTGATAGTACTGAGATGAATGGTGCTATGTGTATAGTGAATTTAGTGTGCATGTTTACAGTGGGCCAAGTGTCACAAAATGCATTGTCTAAGAACAATCAGGTGTTACTGCTCCAGGCAGAACCACAAAAAGATTTCCTGGGTGCACATCCAATTTTTGGGATTTTATAGTACATATTGTAGAGGTTTTTGGGGGGACCCAAGTAAGAATAGAAGAAAAATTGTATTCATTTAAAAAGAAAAAAAAAATCAAACTTTATTGCAAAGGACTTTAAAAATGATTAAAAGTAGTGCAAAGGCTAATCATGAAGTGTTGGGTCAAAGATGAACCTTTAGGCATCTCACAATACATAAACAGAATACACTGAATTTCACACGGTTACCCTGTAGATCATTGATGGGTACACCTATCTATCAAAATGAACCATGATTACATGGGGGGGGGGGGGCTATATAAACATCACTGATCCACTGACTAATCCGCAAGTAAGTGAAGATACAAAGTGGATGATGTCATATGAGATTAATGTCACATAATTGATTCCCAACAGAAGATCACAGTAAATACCAAGTTCCAATGCATTTCAATTACATGTATTCTTCCTCAGGGGGGAGATAAGTGGATATTCATCTACAATGAAAAAACACATTTTTTTTTCATGCTAGCCCTGTTTATTCTAGGTGGAGGCGAGATATTGTATGGCAATCCTTGTGAGGTCTATATTTGGTGGGTGACCTGTGTGGAGCGGTCTCCGACTTCCGAACCTCTGTATTTTAATTTTGTATTGAATATGTATTGCAATGAACTGATGGACACCGTACATGTATGTGGCGCTCATCATATAACCATCACATGGGGATTCATAGAATTCAGTTTGTTTTCATTGTAGATTAATTTCCACTTATCTCCCCCTGGGGAAGGTTACATGTAATTGAAAACGCATTAGAACTTCATATTTACTGTGACTTTATTTATCTGCACTCATGTGTGGATTAGTTTGTGGATCAATGATGTTTATATAGGTTTTTTCCCCCCATTTAAACGTGGTTCATTTTAATGGATAGGTGTACCCGTCGGTGATCTACGGGGTAACAGTGTGAAATTCAGTATATTACGTTTATGTATTGTGAGATCCCTAAAGCTTCATCTTTGACCCAACACTTCATGATCAGCAATTGCACTACTTCTAATAATTTTTATGGTCTTTGCAATAAAAGTTTGTAAAAAAATATTTTTAGAATCATTTTTAAGGTGCCTAAATCAATCTCTCTCTCTCCTTTAGGTAATCTTCGGGGCACAGAATCCTGCGCCCTAAACACTCCCACTGTAGCTTAGATACAGTATGTAAAATGTGTTTTGAACCTGAGACCCAATTGTACCAAAAGTGTTATCCTCATGATTGACAATTTGAAATGATGAATGAGATGCAAAAAGATGGATTTTTACTGTTCCATATGTATTTCAGTGCATGGTATTGCACATGAATAGGTGTAAATGTACAAATATAGTCCCTTTTAAACTGAATGACATTGTGTAAAAATGAGCCAGATTATTTAAAAAAAAGAATAGGATTTTTATTTGACATGTCAGTTTTGCTACATAGTCTGGCTGATAGTCCCTTAGTCCCTTTGATCCATTCAGCAGAACATTCCTCATTGCCCCTCCCTGATATTGGCTACAGCACCAAATGGGAAGCTTCCCCTCTATAGGGGAATGATCACCATTTTGGGGAAGTCCAGTGTTGGAACAGCAAGGCCAGTGCAAGGATTTTTGTTGACTTAGGCGAAGGTGCAGTTAACGCCCCCCCCCCCCCTTACATCCTAGGGTGGCTATCTAAGCAACCTTAAAGAGGGTTGTAAAGGTTTGTGTTTTTTCACCTTAATGCATCTTCGGGACCGAGTCATACACTCAGCATTCTATGGACGCCGACTGTATGACATGGGAGTGTGCCTGCAAGATAACCCCCTCAGGAGAGAGCTTCCAAGAGGTGGTTATCTATTGTGGGGAGGAGCTGTGAGAGACGCAGTGGGACCCTAGAAGAGGACGATCAGGGCCACTCTGTGCAAAACAAACTGCACAGTGAATGCATATATTACATTTTTTTTGGGGGGGAAAAATTAACCTTTAGTACCATTTTAAGCCTCCTGCATATGTCCCCAACTGCCACAAACTGTCCCCACTTCTAATAAAAGTGTGTGTTCAGGTGTCGGTGCAAAGTACTCCGGCTGATTCCTGTGGCTGGATCCCTTCTACAAGAAAAAAAAAAACGTTTTTATTCATTGTGTTAAAGTTCATATGGTGGGCAGCACTTTTGATTGACGGTCAGTACGGTCACCCAGAAATTTACAGACCATGTAACTGTGTACGACCCGGCCTTTTTTCTTCTCCATGACACCCCGATCCCGGAACGGAGCTACAAGAAGTCTATTGTACGGCATTTACTGAATGCGGCCAAGTCCTGCATCCCCCTTAGGTGGAAGAAGAGGTCACCCCCATCGGTGGGCATGTGGATGCGAAGGGTGGAGGATATCAAGCGATTGGAGGACTTGGTCCTCACCACCTAAAATAAGCAGGAGAGGCACTCTCAAGCGTGGAGGCTTTGGAACATGTATATCTTCTCGGGAGAAGGGTCGGCAATGCTTGCTTCCTAATCTGATCAGGAGACATGGCCCCGTTGACTGTGGCGACGATGGGCTTACTCTCATCCCCGGGCCACCCCTTCTCTCTCCCCCTCCCTTTCTCCCCCCTCTTTTTTTTGTTCCCCTTTACTTTATTGTATTTTTATTATTCTCCCCTAACCTTCCAATCCCCTTGCCTCTATTCACCCCCCCCTCTCCCCTCTGCACCCTTGCTGTCTCTCTTTATTTCTACCTAATGACATGCAAGACCTGGACAGGGCAATTGAATTTCAGATAGTTATGAGATAGTAGTGCGAACTGCCCGATATTTCTGGAGCACAGGCCGGCATAGGGAGAGGAGGCTGTGCGGGTAGTCTTGAGATGTAGGGCCGATGTTTTCTCATGTTGTGCTTTGTACATCTCCGAATATCCAGCCCTGTCCGGGATAAGAATGCACAAGTTTCTTTTATTGCCCTTTTATGGACAGTATTATAGTCCTTATATATATATGTATGTTTTTTATGTTTGTAAAGAAAAGAAAATCTATATTTGAAAAAAAGTTCATATGGTGGTGGTTCCTGTGGTATTTAAATTCATTTTTGGGTGCAGAGGGGGGTTGGAGGAAAAGGGAGGAGCACTGGTGAACCCCTCTCTGCTGCAATCCAGCAATGTAATCTTCAATGATCATATAGTGGGGGGGGGGGGGGGTCAGCAGCTGTACTTTGCTCTGGTATACAGATGTATAGTGTGGGATCAGCCGTTTAATAAAAACAAGAATGTATGCCCCCCCCCAAAAAAAAAAAATTAGAGAGCTGCCGCAGTCCTGGAGAAACTGAAATCATTATAGAACACTTCTGGACTGCAACTCTATCTATTAAAATCAGCTTACACATAAACACACCTTTCATTTTGTAAGCTTTAAAGCACAGGCTTGCTCTAACAACATGCATTTTGTTTAGAAAATATATGATTTCCTCCATTGAGATTATAGGTGTCCATGTTCAGAAAATATCCTCTAAATTATATCTTCAGCAGTCAGAACTACTTTTTTTTTTGTATGAGGACAGCGATCACCCCATTCATTAATACCCTATTACATAGTCTGTGTAAACATCAATAAAAACAAAAAAAGTGCCGTGTGCCAATAATGCAAAAAAATAAAATAAAGCGCTGAAACATTCAAAAAAGTGTCCTGTGTTTATTTTGTCATAAAGATGTTAAAAAGCTTTGATACAATCTATATATTTCTCCAATATCGTAAAGTGTCACAAGCAAAGATCTTCATATCTTCAAACCTATGGTGGAAATAAATCTCATCTCAGAGACATTATCAGTTCATAAACAACCATCAAAATCTGCTAAATAACTCACCAGAAACACTGGCTGGTAAGAACAACCACCAGCAAATGTGCACATGAATGCAGCTCTCACAACAATTGTTGTCCCATCATAATATAATTTATGACAAAATAGGCACTGGACACATTTTTTTGATTGTTTCAGCACTTTATTTTTTTTGCATTGTTGACACACAGCGCTTTTTTTTTATTGATGTTTACAATATGTAATATTGTAGTAATGCATGTTGTATTAGTGCTATCCTCATACAAACTGTATTTGAGAACACCAATGTATAGATAACTGATGCACTAGAAAATACTAGCATACAGTTACCAATTTAACCACTTCAGCTATAAAAAGGTTTACCCCCCCTTCATGTCCAGGCCATTTTGCGACATAGCACTGCGTTACTTTAACAGACAATTGCGTGCTCGTGCAACACTGTACCCAAATAAAATGTATGTATTTTTCGCACAAATAGAGCTTTCTTTTGATGGCATTTGATTACCTCTGCGGTTTCTATTTTTGCGTTATAGACAAAAAAAGGCCGACAATTTTGAAAAACAAAAAATAACATTTTACTTTCCGCTATAAAACATATGCAAAAAAAAAAAAAAGGAAAATAAATAAATAAAATCAAATTTCTTCATTAATTTAGCTTAATATGTATTCTGATACATATGTTTGGTAAAACAAACATTCCCAATAAGATTGGTTTGTGCAAATGTTATAGCATCTACAAACTATGGGATATATTTATGGGATTTTTTTTTTACTAGTAATGGCAGCGATTAGCGACTTCTAGCAGGACTGCGACATTGAGGACAAAATCTGACACTTTTGAAACTTTTTTGGGAAACCAGTGACACTAATACAGTGATCAGTGCTAAAAATATGCACTGTCACTATACTAATGTCACTGGCTGTGAAGGGGTTAACATTAGAGATGATCAAAGGGTTCCTAACCTTTGCTTGGTTACTGTCATGCTTGTACTATAGGAAGGCAGAGATATGTTTTACTACTTTTCAGAAACACAGGATCAATACCTTAATACCTTCCCTACTGACGGAGCGTCAGTCTGCCTTGTTTACATAGGCAGAGAGCCATTCTGCTTGTATCCTGAACGATCAGCGGGTCCTGGTGGATATCAAATGGGCATGTGCCCTAGACCCGGAAGTGCAGGATCATATACTAGGTTCGTGATCCTGCTCAGGAGAGCCACCTTACCGCCGTATATATACACACAGTATATGGTCGGCAAGTGGTTAAACAAAAGAAACAAAGACAATTATTTTTAGGGGTTGTAATTTTCTTGTTGAGCATAAAATGTCAATGACATTGTGGGGTTGATTTACAAAAGGCAAATAGGCTGTGCACTTTGCAAGTTGCCCCAGAGCTTAGTAAATGAGATAAAGCTTCACAAAAAGTACCCAATCATGTGCAAGGGAAATACATTTTATTTTTTTGCTTGCATGATTGGATGATGGAAGTCAGCAGAGCTTTTACCCATTTACTAAGCTCTGGAGCAACTGCTCTTGCAGTTCTTGTATTTTCCTTTAGTAAATCAACCTTTATTTTCCTACCTTTTTTTAATAAATTGTAGTTCTGGAAAAAATATTGAAAATTGAGCCATAGAAGCATATATATATATATATATATATATATATATATATATATATATATATATATATATATATATATATATATATATATATATATTAGTGACAGGAAGTCAGGTAAATCTGTGTGCGTTGTCACAGACGGGATATATTTCTGCCTTGTTTAGACAATACACCAATTACTATTAGGCGTCGGCTGCAGAGATGGCCAGAGAGGTTTGGGGCGTTAAAAGGTTTCAGCTGTTCAGAATTAAGCAATTAAAGCCCCTATAAAGACAGCCTAAGGATAACGACTGATTGCTGGATCCTGAGGCTTTGTGAGTGAAGGAGCAGTCACAAGCACTTCTGAAGAGGTGCTGATGGATATTTCTGTGTGAGAAATATCAAAGAGAGTTTTTTTGTTGTTTTCTGCTGTAGGACCAGCAGTGTCTGCCCAGCAGTAGGCTGTGCCAGACTCAATAGGTAGGTTCCTGTGTTGGGAAGGTAGACGCACCAAGTGGCAAGAATTTATTTTATGTTTATGCTGTTTTAATGCTTGCACGTGTATCCAGCAATATGGAAAAATAAACCATATCATTTGTTTTCAATTATCCTATAATATATTATATATATATATATATATATATATATATATATATATATATATATATATATATATATATATATATATATAAAAATCTGTTATTGACATTATGTTCAGCAAGAAAATCAAAACCCCTAAAAATGACTTTCTTTATTTCTGTTTAAAAATTGCTAACTGCGTGGCATATCCCTTCCATGTAACATTTCTTAGGATAAAAAGAAAACAATTACAGAAGACAATATGTCTCTTCCTCAGTGTGCAGTCAGACATCGAGAGAGCAGGACGCTCTCAAACGAGTCACTCTCTCAGGGATAGCAGGGTCCTCCCCACTGTGCGGTTCCAGGCCTCACAGACAGGCAGGCAGGATTTCCACCTCCCTGTCATCTGTCCAACTGCCACTGGCCACTCGGCAGGCTATCGGACAAGCTCCTCTCCCCCCTCCAGGACTTGCACGGCTTTCCCCCTGTTCACCTGACCCCCCCTGCCTCCCTCAATCAGGTAAGCCACTCCTTGGGAGCTGCAGGGGGCCGTCCTTCTCAGGACAAACCACAGCAGCTTCCCTCAATCCCCACGGCTCTTCCCCTCTCCTCACCCCCATACCGCTACCCCTGCTTGGGCGTCCTTCCCGCCAGCCATCCCCACCAACCACCGCTACCCTCGGGCGCGGTGTTTTTTTTTTCCTCCGCGCCGGTTGGTGGGGATTTGCGGCAGCCGCGACTCAGGAAAGGCAGCGGCTTCATCCGCGGCCTATCGGCGCGCTGCTCCCCACCCCCCAACAATCGGCACTATTGCGCTAATCGGGCCAGAAAGCCCCCCCCTACCCCAGTAGAGCCCCCTTGCCCTCCGATCATCCTTCTTAGCCCCCCAGGCGCCACTTAGCCTGGTACCCCCCCAGCCTGGATCCTGCTGCCAGGTCGGCGGCCATCTTGCTCCACCCAGCCCTATCTCCCCCCTCTCAAATTCATTTAAAACTTGATCCAGGGCTTAACCCAATCGCCTCTTTAGGGGTCAGGAAGGTATTTTTTTTTCCCTACCACAGCATATTGGCGCAGCGTGGTCAGGTTTTTTTTTCACCTTCCTCTGGACCAAGCTAGGATCAGAGGATTCAGTTATCCTTGTGAATCCACCCCCCCCCCCCACCCCTTGGTTCCACGGCAGCCATGGTTAATCGGCAATACTCGGCGGAAAACATTTGGGATCTGGATCGATTTGCCGCAATTCTGCCGGCCGCCACCAAAAAAGCCCTAAGAAATCTGCGACTTTTGAGGATCGATCGACGATCGACTACCAAAAATCGCAGCCATTTACCCCAGCCTAAGCACATATCATGTGCTTTGATCAACACTAGATCGGCAGTAAAACACCGATTAGAAATCCATGATTTCTTATTGCGACATGATTTAGACGGCCTCTTTATTACAGAGAGCTGGCTCACAGCCGACTGTAACACCATTCTAGGAGAATTGGCGCCAGAAAACTACCGTATTATAACGGAAAACAGAATAGGGCAAAGAGGAGGAGGACTGGCGGTGATCCATAAGACGCGTCTTGCGATCACAAAACCAAGCCTTCAAAACCCTCTTCCATTCATGGAAACCCTTAGGCCTTGTACACACGAGGGGATATTTCCGCTGAACATGGTCCGACGGACCATTTCAGCCGAAAAATCCCCTCGTCTGTAGGGGCAAACGGACGCTTTTTGCCGGATTCATCCGGCGGAAAAATTTCAAAGCATGCTTTGAAATAATTCCGCCGGATAGCTGGCCGTCAGATATGTCCGCTGGTTAGTACGGCAAACCAGCGGACATATCTTGCCGCACATGCGTCGTATCCTGTGAATGGATCCGACGCATGCGCGCGGAAGTGTTTACTTCCTGGTGCGGTGACGTGGCGGTCACGTGGCGGCGTCAACGTCACCGCCGCGTCACCGCGCTGTCCGCCGGCGGGGAATTTGATCCGATGGTGTGTACAGCCATCGGATCAAAACATCCCGGCGCAAATATACGCTGTAAACGGTCCGGGGACCGTTTACAGCGGATATTTCCCCTCGTGTGTACAAGGCCTTACTCTTCAACTGCAAGTAAACTGCCAGGAGACCGTCCGGATTCTACTCTGCTATAGGCCACCCGGCCCAAAATCGCAGCTGCTCCCATCTTTGACGGACTTTGTCTCCACTTATACCCTGAACAGCAAACACCTTTTGCTGCTCGGGGACTTCAACCTCTGGGCCAACTCCCCGCAAGACCCCATTGCCGACGCCTGCATCGACCACCTGGAAGGATTGGGGCTTCAGCAACTAGTATGTGGGACCACACATGCTTCAGGTCACACGCTCGATCTTATTTTTAGACAAGATCTGGAAATAAAAATCTTGGAAAATGAACCATTGCCATGGACAGATCACCATGCAATTAAATTCATTATTTCCGAATTCCCCCCCTTAACAAAAACATCAAATCCAGTGACAACACACTGGACCAGATGTCAGAAGAAGCTCCACTCGGAACTCTTCAAAGCCACGTTAGGGGAAAAAATAAACACAATTCAGCCGCACCAAACAGTGGAAGAAACACTGGAGGCCATAAACACAGCACTAATTGGTACCAATTTTTTAATGAACAGGGTATTTCCCTATTGACCTTTTTAACAGAAAGGAAAAAGTCCAGAATGGTTACTCTTGATAGAGAAATTAAAGAAATCAAGTACAAACTTTTACCGTCCAAATCCACATCTGAATATAACACACTATCCCTTAACTTAAAAAACCCTTTAGAAAAAGAAGAACGAGAACAAAAAGTAAAGAAACAAAAGAAGTATGCCAGGGACACTGCCGACTTTAAAACCGGCTGCGTCTTTAGCTGGCAAAATAAAGACAATATGAACACCAACACGGAGTCACAGAATACAGATATGGAGGTAACACAACCTTCAACTAGTGAAGCCAAAGTCCTATCATTCTCTCAACCAGCTCCTATGCCCATTCCCCCTATTAGGAATATGACGTATAATAACAGATCAGGGGGACCCAGAACCCCTAATATGTACCAAGGAGGACATTCTTCCAACAATAGGGGGAAAGGGAAAGGCCCCCGGGGCAGGCCCAGGAACCAAAGAGACAGATCCCCAGAGAGACGGACATACGATCAATCCCCATATGACCAGAGAAACCACTATGGATCCCACTCTAGGAACCATCAGAATACCCCTGGACGTGAAAGAAATGGGCCTCCCACACCTAGAAGTCACCACTTGGAGAGACCTTATGATCACCAATATGGTTACATGGAGAGGGAGGATGATCGTTATGAAAAGTCCCCTTATCACTATAATCAAAACCAACCCAGGTCCACCTACCCAGGGGATTTTCATCGGGGTCAGGAAGACTTCCCCAGAGGGGGAGAACAAAGCGGGGCTCGAGAGGGGGGCGACGTGCCCGGTCGAAAAAGACGAAGAGTATAGTTGGAGCGGGCATTTTTAATTTGAGCCAAATTGAACTGTCTAAAGCAGAAAAGGCCGTTTTAGACAAAGGTTTGAAATTTGTCCCCCCTAGAGCATTAAATAAGTTTGATACATTTATAGACGTTCAAAAATATGTTAGAAAATTAAACATTCAAAGATATTTCATTAGTAATCCTGGTAGATCCAATTTCCCAGAGATCTCCTCTCAGATTATGCATACAGGACTCTCTAACCCATCTCTCTTCAACCCTTCATGTCCAATTGCTCCTAGTGTCAAGGTTTTTAGAGATCTGGTCCTCAAAGATCTAGAGGAACTTCCTCTAAAAAAGACATATTTGGATCCGAATATAAAAATCGGTCTTAAGAGCCTATGCGAACGAAAAGACCTCGTAATCCGCCCCGCGGATAAGGGGGGCGGTATCGTGGTTCTAGATAAGTCCGCTTACCATGACGAAATGCTGAATATTTTGGGGGATGTTGAAACCTACTCCAGGATCCCTTCCAACCCCACTTCGAAGTTTAAAGCTTCCCTGACTAAGCTCATAGATGAGGGGTCGCGCAGTGGAATCCTGGATAAGAAAGAACGTGCTTATCTCATACCCAAAGTACCGTGCATTCCTGTAATGTAGTATCTCCCGAAAATTCACAAGGATAGCACACACCCTCCCGGACGACCCATTATAAGTGGGATTAATTCGGTAACCTCACGTTTGGGGAAATACATAGATTTCCATTTACAACCAATTGTTAAAAATATCCCTTCTTACCTCAAGGATACAAGACACACTATTGCACGTCTCCAAGACATAGTATATAGGGATGACATCATGCTTGTAACAGCGGATGTCGCTTCCCTATATACCAATATAGCCCATGAACTAGGGTTTCAAGCAGTAGAGTGTTTTTTGGGAAGAGTCGATCATCTTCCCAAAGTACAGAAACAATTCATTCTGGACCTACTGAGGTTCGCTACCTCTCACAATTACTTTTGGTATAATGGAGACTTCTACCTACAACAAAAAGGGGTAGCCATGGGGGCCAAATTTGCCCCCAGTTTGGCTAATATCTTTATGGCCAAGTGGGAGGAGGATGTTGTCTATGCCCTTAACCGACCAGAGATGGTTCTCTGGGTTCGTTACATCGATGACATCCTCCTCCTATGGAGAGGAGATCAACAGTCCCTGGATCAATTTATGTCCATCCTCAATCATAACGAGGCTGGAATCAGTCTCTCATACGAGGCGAGCTTTTCCAGTATCCACTTTCTGGACTTGGAAATCCAGGCCCAAGGAAACCAACTGACAACTAAGACCTACTTTAAAAGTACAGATAGGAATGGGTACATTCCAACGGACAGTTGTCACCATCCAGCCTGGCTAAATTCAGTGCCACGCAGTCAACTGCTACGCATTAGACGCAACTGCTCTAACATTACAGATTTCCAAACCCAGGCTCAGATCTTAAAAAATAGATCGATAAGGGATACTCTAGCCTAGAAGTGGATGAAGAGATCAATAGGATTACCTCAATTGAACGCAGTACATTAACAATTGAGAAACAAAAACCCGCTCAAGATGGGAAGTTTAAAAATTCCTTCTTTACTGCATTCTCGACCCAACATAGACAAATCAAAGAGATCATTGTCAAACACTGGAAGGTTTTGAAGAGTGACAACATTTTAGGACCTTCACTCCCTGATAAGGCAGGGGTAATTTACAGAGGAGCTAGATCTCTGAAAAATCAGATCGCCCCAAATATTTCCAACCCCCCAATCAAGCCCTCCTTTTTTCCACTCACCAAAGGATTTCACCCTTGCAGAAGATGCAAGGTCTGTCTGAATAATGTGAGTGGCAGAAAAAGGACAACTGGTTTTAGCTCCACATGTACAGGAAGGGAATTCGAAATGAAACATTTCTTTACATGTGCCACCACTCATGTTGTCTATCTCATCACCTGCCCTTGTGGAAAACAGTATGTTGGACGCACCATACAGAGTTTTTCCACAAGGGTAGGTGAACATATTGCTAAAATCATCAAGGGATGTACCAAACATACGGTACCTAGGCACTACCTCGAGAAGCACAACAAGAAGGTGGTTGGCACTAACTTCCAAATTATTGACAAATTTGTCCCTCATTGAAGGGGGGAACCTAGCATCAGAGGAGTATCCAAGTTGGAGGTATTCTGGATTTATCAACTTAAAAGTTATCAACCATACGGCCTGAACGTCGAATGTATGATGTAAACGCCTTCATTAATCAATCATGATACCCTCTTCTTCCCTCCTCCCCCTTTTTTTGACCTTATGTTTACTTCTTTTGTTCACTTTTTAATAACTTTTAGTTAATGACCCACCTTGAGGTGTCCATGTTTACCTCCGTCTCACCTCCCCGTTCTATTTAGACTCTATATATGGCTTTATGATAATTAAGGGTTAATTATTTAGTTACCCCATTGAGACCGATTTATTTGTATTCTATATACACTTTATAATATCCCTCAATGAACTCCATGGATTCGTTATCTGTGTATGGTGAATCACACACGCCGTCACACCTCACTGTTACCAGACTTAGGTGGTATACGACCGTTTTACATATAACTGAAGGAGATACATACAGTGGAGCGCACGGCGTATGTCCACTCCCATCTGGGCGGAGTGATCCACCCTGGCGTCAGAGCACAACAGGAGGATGTGACGAGTGATGTTCAGCTCATGTGGAACGCAGGATGAAACGCATGGCGCTGGGCGTCATGACGTCCGCCTCGTCCACCCTCGCTGAATCACCGGTATTAGACATTTCGATCCCCTCGTTTAAGTACGAGGATGGGAGAGGGATTATCCAACAATTAGACTCTTTTTATATGCTTATTTGACCACTATCCCCATACTGGTATTTCAGTTAGCGGGGATGCACTTCCGGTAGTTGGAACGCAGACACCCGGAAGTGCATAACAATTGACACGCACGCTAACAGGGAGACATTTCAGTTGGCGGGGATGTATTTCCGGTAATTGGAACGCAAACACCCGGAAGTGCGCGACAATTGACACGCACGCCAACAGGGAGATGGCGGAGGAGGTGGAGGACACATCCAGGTGGGTACAGGCTATTTAAGTGCAGTCAGGAGCTGGGGTTCAGCTATACACCCCTGTTGATGTCTTTTTCAGACGAAACCGGTCGGGTACGCTGACCTTATCATCACCTACTGCACACCATTGGGAATATACTCTCCATTTTAGGTGGAAGAGTCATTGTGTGTTTTGTTTGCTGTTTTTGCAACTTACAGTTTGGATTTTTTGGACTTTTATGTTTATTCCATCTTTTCACTCATGGGACATTGTTGTGATTTTTATTTTATTTTATCAACATTTTTTCACTCATGTGTTTTTTTACTGTGAAGTGTATTAAATCTTTTTACACTATGAGGAGTTTTTTCTTTTATATTCCTCAATACAACACTATTTGAGCACTATCACGGAGCTCACTTTCTACACTGGAAAACCTCAGTGGAAAACCTCAGCGAACCCTTGGACACAGCATACCTCAAAGCCAACAACTAAAGGTGACCAGAGAGGACAATCGGTCCATACAGGCCTGAATGACTCCACCGCCGTAAGGTGTAGTGCGAGTCCACCTTGTCTGGTAAGGGTGTCCATTCTTACCATATTATCACTGAGGATTCCACTGTTGATGTTTGTATCTTCACCCAAGAGGAATTTCCGTGTCTTTATACCTATTTGTGCATGGACTGCTTATATGTTTGTTGAATAGGATCCTTATTGATTTACTGGACATACTCATATACACATTTGTGGGGTGCACTATACCCTTACATGGGAGGTATAGCACATCTGGTTATATGCACTACTCACTGTAGACACATATTAATTTCATTAAGGCCAGGATTGGAATCTGATTTGTTGGCTCTCTTCCTTACAGTGTTCCTGCCCTTGGCTCAGTTAGATAAATAGTTTATCTATTACTGGAACCATCACTGGATTTCGGTGATTTATTGATCTAAATTAGTGCTACACTCTTTCACGTCACTATTTATTCTATAGCGTCCTCCCTCCAGCAAAGCCCTTTTTTTGGTTTGGGCGCTGCATTTTATTTTTACATTTTTAAGCTGACTTGATAGCGCCGAAACGAAAGACCCAGATCAGGAAAAATAACTCCAGCTGGTTCAATAACCAGCTGGCGTTACTGAAGCAAGAGCGCAGAAGGGCAGAAGCAGCCTGGAAAAGAAGCTCTTCAGGTGAGAACCTCTCGATCTACAAGGCAATAACCAGAAAATACTACAAGCAAATCTTCGAAGCCAAGAAAAACTATTTTTCTGAGGCTATCAACGGTGCCCTAAACCGCCCCCGCAAACTCTTCAAGCTGGTCACTCAGACCATGAATCCAGGATGTCTTGAAGCCCCCAACTTGGATACACAAGACTTTTGCGATGAGTTATCGGATTGCTTCATTAACAAAATTGAGGCAATCCCGCAAAGCATTCAGCAAAACAATTTCTCTCCTAGCCACCCCCGTAGTTATTTACACAGCACCGGCAGTAATTCACCACAGTTAGGTGAGTTCACGCTGGAACCCATCTCCATTCAGACCACAAAAAATATCATCGGCACTCTGCGCAACAGCACTGCGCCAAATGATATTATCCCAACCAAACTGCTGAAAGAATGTGCCGACATCCTGGCACCTCCTGTCACGCAGCTTATCAACCAATCCTTCAGGGAGGGCATAATGCCCTCCCAGCTGAAGGAGGGCTTTATTCAACCCATCTTGAAAAAAGCCACCCTGGATCCTAAGGATCCACTCAACTGGCGCCCCATAACAGGCCTAAATGTTCTCTCCAAGGTAATGGAGAAAGCAGTGGTACAGCAGCTGCAACAGCATCTAGATACCCACAACTTACTCGACCCATTTCAATCAGGATTCCGTCCCAGGCACGGGACGGAAACAGCATTGCTTAAGATATGGGACGACGTTCTCGAGGCCGCAGATGAAGGAGAATCTTCTCTTCTGGTTCTGCTGGACCTAAGCGCAGCCTTTGATACAGTAGATCACAAGCTGTTATTGACTCGGCTGGCCAAAATAGCCAAAGTCGCAGAAAGCGATCTATCCTGGTTCTCTTTTTTGGAAAACCGATCGCAAATAGTGAAGCTAGGACCCTTCACCTCTGAAAAACGCACATTATCGTGCGGGGTCCCTGAAGGATCTCCCCTGTCACCGATGTTATTCAACATCTATGTGCGTCCTCTTTTCGAAATCATCAGCAGCCAAAAACTGCTATATCACTCATATGCAGACGACACGCAACTGTACTTCCGCATTTGCAATAAAAAGGATCACCACCTCAATCTAGAGACTTGTCTCTCTTTGATAGAGGACTGGATGACAAAGAGTTATCTCAAACTCAACGGAGCGAAAACAGAACTTCTTCTGTTTAACGCCAAGCATAGGAATCAATCGGCAACAACCTGGATCCCCCCGCCCATTCTGGGCAAAATCATCACCCCTAGCGCCAAAGTCAAAAGTCTTGGGGTCATCTTTGACTCCGACATGACAATGAACGCACAAATAGGGTCAGTAGTCAGCGGATCTCACCATCTGCTGCGCCTACTACGCAGACTCACTCCTTTTATTCCCAAGAAAGACATAGCGGTCGTGGTGGGAGTGATTGTAAACTCCAGACTGGACTATGCAAATGCCCTTTACCTCGGACTCCCCAAGTACCAAATCGCTCGTCTTCAAGTCGTTCAAAATACGGCCGCCAGACTTGTGACTGGGAAAAAACCCTGGGAATCAATCTCACCTTCACTGAGATCCCTTCACTGGCTACCAGTTAAAGACAGAATCACCTTTAAAGCACTCTGTCTAACGCATTGATGTATCCATGGGAATGCTCCCCATTATCTATGCGAAAAAATAATAGTTCACAATCCCAATCGTATTCTACGATCCACCAATCAAAATCGGCTTCAGATACCGAAAGCCAGATACAAGTCCAAAGGAGACAGGAGATTCGCTGTCCAAGGTCCCAGACTATGGAACGCCTTACCAGCCAGCATTCGGTTGGAGGAGAACCACTTAGTCTTCAGGAGAAAGATTAAGACTCATCACTTTTGATCTCAAAGGAGACAGGAACAACAAGCGCCCAGAGGCGATTTACTTTGCATGTGCTGCGCTATATAAGTTTTCATTCATTCATTCATTCAATATGAAATTGCACTCTATGAGCTCCGATAATTTAGTCCTCTAAAAGGGTAACACATGAGTAGTTCTGTACCTGAAGTTGGATAGCTATGTTGGATGCAAGAATCATTTGTGTACTAAATGTATGAAATTCAATTTAATTGAAATTAGCTGTTCTACTGTGGTTTTGAACAATGAAAATGAGAGATACAGTATCTCACAAAAGTGAGTACACCCCTCACATTTTTTGTACATATTTTATTATACCTTTTAATTTGACAACACTGAAGAAATGACACTATGCTATGTAACGTAGTGAGCGTACAGCTTGTGATGTGAACAGGACACACAGAGAACAGTTGTTTTCCTTATGCCCTTACCAAAACCTGCCCATGACATTAGTGCTGTGGTGTTAAAAGTACAGAGAAAACAATTACTTGAAGGTGTAACTCCACTTTTGTTGAGAAAAAAAACATTCCCTCTGGGTGATCTATGTACATTACAAGGATTTTAACAACCTTTGTTGAAAATTCCTACCTTTTGTTATTCTGAAGAAATCCCTGTTTCTCTGTGCCTCTGTTCTGAATCAGTCAAATGGGAGTGGTTTCAAAATTATCTGTCAGGTGTGCACCTGCAGGACACTAATGATGAAATCTGCTGGGGCTGCATCCTTTTAGACGTGTTGCTATTGAAAGTAGGTTTTGTTGTTATCTGCTTTAGCCTTCCAATGCTACTTACTGCTATGGCCAGCTATAGATGGGGTGGTGGACACATTTTTGTTTCACCTGTGGTCCTTGTATTGGTCCAGCAGCGCACCAACACCTTTGCAGCCATTGTGCTACATGCTGGGTGTTTGGTGTGCTTCTGCACCTTTAAGGAGGGGTGGCTCCCCTTCAGTCCATCTGCTCTCATCTATCCATCAGAATACATGTGATTCCACTGTGGGGACACTCATTGTTCAGTGTTAGGACCACAGATTACAGGGTGCCTTTGCGCGGCTCTGTGGCTTACGCATGCATTTGCAAAATTTGTGTGGACAAAACCCCTGTTTTTAACACATACTGTAATGCCGCGTACACACGATCACTTTTTGTGATGAAAAAAAACTACTTTTAAAAAACATCATTTAAAATGATCGTGTGTGGGCAAAACGTCGTTTTATGTCTTCAAAAAAACGACCAAAAAAAAATTCCAACATGCTTGAATTTTTTGTGTCGTTTTTCAAAATGTCGTTTTTTGTGTCATAAAAAGTGACCGTGTGTGGGCAAAACGTTGTTTAAAAAGTGCCGTCGAAAGTGTCTTACGTAACCGCGCTTTGCAAGAGCATTGTGGAAAAACGATGGTGTGTATGCAATGTTTGAAAAACGTCGTTTTGTTTCGTCAGATAAAATGACGTTTTTTTTCATCACAAAAAGTGATCGTGTGTACGCGGCATGAGACAGGTTAATTGGTTGTTTTGCAAGCTGGTCGGTAAGTAGGCTTGGTTTTTCCCTGGGCATTTCCCAGGTTTTGTTATCCTATTCAAAGTATCTCTCCAAAAATGACATTTTTGTTGCAGGGGATGCCTGAAATCTGACTTGCATCTCAGTGCAGACTTCTGGGAAAATTGGTGAGCCAATCACACAAGCACAAAATTATGTTTCTGGGGAGTGGTCAGTACAAATTCTGTGCATAGAACAACTCCAGGTAGCCATATTACCAGTGGTGTTGCAAGGGGGAGGCTATTGAGTAAATAGCCCCGAATCTGGGGCCCATAGCCCAGAGTCTCTTGTTGCAGGTCCCTGCCTAACCAGCGGGTAATGGCCTCTCTGCAGCCAGGCCGCAGGTGCGGCAGACAGGCTGCATGAGAGAACCAGGCTGATGACAGAAGCGAGTTGGCGGACGAGCAGAGATGACACAATCTCTCTCCACCCGCCCTGCATCACCACTCTACTGCCCTCAGAGCGCAGGTCTCTTCAATGTCTGAAGTGTGGCAGGGAGCAGCAAGATGGCATCATCTCTCACTGTCCGCCCCACATCACGGCATTCCTGCCCTCATTCAGAACTAAATAGACCAGTGCTGCCAGCCTGCCACCAATGCAGTGACAATGCACATTTGGTGGGACTTTCTGACATGGCAAGTGACACTCCGCAATTACTGGCAGGGGATCATCCACATCTGGTGGCAGGTGGAGTGGCACCTGTCAATCCACATCGGTTGCCAGGCGACAGTGGCACCTGACAATCCACACCTGGTGGCAGGTGACGTGGAAAGTGACAATCCACACCTGGTGGCAGGTGACGTGGAAAGTGACAATCCACACCTGGTGGCAGGTGACGTAGCAAGTGACAATCCACACCTGGTGGCAGGTGACGTGGCAAGTGACAATCCACACCTGGTGGCAGGTGACGTGGCAAATGACAATCCACACCTGGTGGCAGGTGACGTGGCAAGTGACAATCCACACCTGGTGGCAGGTGATGTAGCAAGTGACAATCCACACCTGGTGGCAGGTGACGTGGCAAGTGACAATCCACACCTGGTGGCAGGTGACGTGGCAAATGACAATCCACACCTGGTGGCAGGTAACGTGGCAAGTGACAATCCACACCTGGTGGCAGGTGACAAGTGACAATCCACACCTGGTGGCAGGTGACGTGACAATTTGCAAATGGTGGCAAGTGACAATCCACATCAGGTGGCAGGTGACAGTGGCAAGTGACAATCCACATCTGGTGGCAGTTGACGTGACAAGTGACAATACACATGTGGTGACAATCTGCAAATGGTGGCAAGTCATGTGGCAAGTGACAATCTGCATCTGGTGGCAGGCGACGGTGGCAAGTGACAAGCTGTACCTGGTTATAGGCGACAGTGGCAAGTAACAAGCTGCATCTGGAGGCAGGAGATGTGGCAAGTGACACGCCCAGGGCTCCCACTGATTCTGCACTATGGTGAGTTGAGCCACTTTATTATATATTACAATGTAATAATAGAAATAATGCGCTTCAATCACCCTGGCTCCATATCAATCATGGTGCTGTGATGATTGAAGCGCCAACACCAGTTTGTAAAGGTAAGGAGATGCGCCAAATTATTTTTTCTTTATTTGCTATTTTTTTCCCCCACGAAAGTGGAGTTACTCTTTAAATGCAGGTCATCGCACATGGTGAGAGCCCAAAATATTCAAATAGACATGTTTTTTCCATCAGATTTTATGCAGGTGTGAATGAGGCCTACTCTCAGATGCCATCATGTCGGAAAGTTTTTTTTTTCAAATAACATAATAGCATTAAAAGAGTCCTGCCAATGACCAGAGCAACAGTACGTGTGGTGGCCTGCTAAACACTTTGTTAGAAATATGAAAGCTTAGACAACCTTTTAAAAAATGAGCAAACACAGATTCATCACACATCTAGCACACAGATAGGGCAGATACAAGAAAAAATATACCATATCACCTGAAGACAACTGGAAAGCTAATTGTTTGAACATAATCCTAATATAATTTACAATGATACGAAGCCCTAGGCCACACTCTGTGTATACCAACCAATAATCATAAACCGATATTAAACTGAAAACAAAAGAATTGTTTTCCATGTGCACTTGCAGAGACCTGAGTATTACTAGTTCACAAAAATACAGGTCTCTGCACATAGTGTGAATGAGCCCTTAATAATAAAAACCTGTTTTTCTGCTTTGGAAATTGCTACATTTTATAAACACGATGGGCAATGCTATGTATACCACAGGTAGTGATATTTTAAAATGACAGCTTGGTGTGTGTTTTCTTTCTAAACATTTCATAAATTACTGTAATTCCAGGTAAAAACCCCACAAAAAAGCGCTTTATGCTGCATTCTGCTTTAGCGATCCCAAAATCTCCTATGTTCACTACGGTGCCCTGAGGCCACATACCATTTTGTTATAATGCCTAAATCTGTGCAGTGTCTAGAAAACAAAAACACACTGTTCACGAAATGTCAAAAAAGGCAGGAAAAATTATCGAAACAGTCATTTATAATTACCTGCATGGTGAAAACTAGCAAAGAATACATTTGTGCTGTTAACTCATTTACTGCATAGAGATGAAGGTCTACATATTCCAACTTCATGCTATGTCCTAAAGTAAAGTCCTCATGCACATGAGTATGCTCCAAATATGATGCCAGAGGTTGGCAGAAAAAAAAATGTCTCTACAGTAATCTTGTGTATTGTCACACATTTACAGGAGTATGGTGTTTATAGGCATACGAGTTTAAAGCGGATGTTCACCCAAAAAATGTTTTTTTTAACAGTTGTAGCCGAGTTGTGAGATAGAGATTAGGCTGTTTTTTTTTTTATTATTTCATTGCAGTACATACCGTATTTTCACCGCAGCTTCCGAGTATGTAATCTGCGGCACTGGGCGTTCCTAATAGATTGACATCCTTCTGACCGGCGCATACAGCGCGTCACGAGTTGCCGAACGTCGGTGCGCAGGCGCCGTATAGAGCCGCACAGACGTTCGGCTTCTTTTGGCAACTCGTAACGCGCTGTATGCGCCGGTCGGAAGGATGTCAATCAATTAGGAACGCCCAGTGCCACAGATTACATATCCGGAAGCCGCAGTGAAAATACGGTATGTACTGCAATGAAATAAAAAAAAACAGCCTAATCTATCTCACAACTCGGCTGAATGTAATGTTAAAGAATTTTTTGGGGGTGAATCCCCGCTTTAAGGGCTTGCATGTGCATGGCCACATTAACCACTTCAATACCCACCTATTGTCATATGACGTCCACAGATGGGATCTCCCATCCTGGGTGGCCGTCATATGACATCCTGGGCTTTGCCGGGGGATATCTGAATGATGCCTGCAGCTAGAGGCATCATTCATATATACATGTCTTCAGCCGGCGATCCTGCGCACCATAAGAATGATCATAGCTTGATCGTTCTTATAGGTGGTGGGAGGGGACATCCCCCCCCTCCCGCCGCCATCCGGTGCTTTTCCGGGCTCTCCCGTGCCATCGGAGGCCCGGAGAAGGAATCGTCCGGCGCTTGCAGGAAGCATAAAGATGACTGGTGACCAAATGGTCACCAGTCATCTCTATGACCATCGGAGGACACGAGCGCGATGTGATGACGTCACGCCCGGGTCCCCGTAAGTACGTAAGCAAACAAAGCCGCGATTGCGGCTAGTGAGCAACACCGATCATAAGATCTGTGAATTTTTTTTCAACGATCTCATGCTTCCCAACCTGGAGGAGAGATGTGGGGTTTTATTGACCCCGCATCTCTCCATAAAGGAGGACCTGTCACACACATTTCCTATTACAAGGGATGTTTACATTCCTTGTAATAGGAATAAAAGTGATAATAAAAATATTTAAATGCCCCTGTCCCCGGTTGCTCGCACGCAGAAGCGAACGCACACGCAAGTCCCACCGACATATGTAAACGCCGTTTAAACCACATATGTGAGGTATAGCCGCGTGCGTTAGCGTGTCAGCAACAATTCTAGCACTAGATATCCTCTGTAAATCTAAATTGGTAACCTGTAAAATTTTTAAAAGCGTTACCTATGGAAATTTTTAAGTACCGAAGTTTGGCACCATTCCATGAGTGTGCGCAATTTTAAAACATGAAATGTTAGGTATCTATTTACTCGGTGTAACATCATCTTTCATATTTTAACAAAAAATTGGGCTAACTTTACTGTTTTGTTATTTTTTTAATTCATGAAACAATTTTTTCCCCAAAAAAAGCATTTTAAAAATTGTGCAAATACCGTGGAAGATAAAACGTTGCAATGACTGTTGTTTTATTCCCTAGGGTGTCTGCTAAGAAAACATATATAATGTTTGGTGGTTCTGCGTAATTTTCTAGCAAAAGAATGATGATTTGTACATGTAGGAGAGAAGTGCCAGAATAGGCCCGGTATTGAGGTGTATATAAAAGCCTGGTATTGAAGTGGTTAAATTATAGCTGCATTCAGCTACTGTATAATACCATTATGTGTATTTTTTTTTTTTTTTTTACAAATCAGTAAACAACAAACCCACAGCATGATAAAGGTTGGTAACAATTCCTGTACACCTGAGAAAAACATCAACCATGTAATAAATGTAATGAATATTTTTGAACATAATCAGGCTTGGACACTTCCCCTGATTCAGCTTATTTTCTGATTAAAGACCCTTTGCTGCTAGTTACAAAATAAGCCCTGGATAATCTACAACCACAGCCAAGAGTTCTTCATAGGACATCAGTGTGATATTGTTTAACTCTTCTCAACTCCAGTTCTCAAGGCAGGTCAGGTCAGGTCATGTTTTAAGGCTTACCATTATTTTACACAGGTGATTTGATCAGTTTCACAGCCTAATGGCCCGTACACACGATCCGAATATCGTACGACAGATCGTACGACTTTTTTCGCTGAATAGTCGCAAGTAAAATGAAATAGGTTATTAAAGTCACGAAATTTCTCGTACGACAGAAAAAAAAAAAAAAAATCGGAAGTGATGTCATGTGTTGTAATGTATTTGTATTGTATTGTCGTACGACAACTGTACTGACTAAACGAAAATCGTACGATCTGACAATATCGGATGAACGGTGAACGGATGATCGGCTCTCGAAAGTAGTGTACACACGATCCGAAAATCGTACGATCCATCATCGTACGATGGTTTTTGTCCGATATTCGGATCGTGTGTAAGGGCCATTAATAATTACCACAGTTGTTTTATCTGAGGCACGCCTTGAGGACTGAAGGCACAACTTGAGGACTAAAGTTGAGAAACACTGCTCCAACTAGCTGGCACCCATTCCTTTCCAGGACATAGACAGGAGTGTGCAAAGAGGGGGGGGGGCAGTTTCTGACTTATGGTACCAAAGATAGCAATACTTCTAAATTCAGCAACAAGATGTGGATTTAGGGAAATCATTTTCTTTCTTTTAGTTGCAAAAACTCCTTGATGCCCTCTGTAGCAGTAATGTCACCCTCTTGAATGCTAACCATACACCAAATTACAACCAGACGGTAAAGAAGTGAAGGCACAACCTCTGCCACAATTTTTTTGTCTCATTTTGGATAGAATGGGGAAGGATTAGAGCTACAGTGATATTTTTGATGCGTTTTGTGTCCTTGTCAGAAGATTTACTATAATTTAGAAAAAAAAATGTTGAGTGTAAAACCTCTGGAAGATCTTCTGCTGCCATCTGTGTCCCCATTGAGAATGCTTTTTATTATTCCTGTCTCAAGGACACCTCTTTGCCATGATGCGACAGTATCTCTGGGAAAAGAGGCGATGGTAAATCTCCCCAACAAGCAAATAAAAACCCAACAGAGTTTCTTAACACTTCCACATAATGTCCAAAGCCAGAAAAAAAAGTTTTGGCAAGAGTTTACTTTTTTTTGCAGAATTTAGCAGAGTTAACAAAATAATAACTTGTGATAAATAGAAAATGGGAAACATTAATTTCTAGAACTGTTATTAGAAGCAACTAAAAGAGTACAGATCAATTACTGTACTATCAAGGATTGATGAGCTTAAACTAATCACCTTGCCCTTCTGCCATATACTTACCTTATTCTGATCTGAAGCAGTAAGCAGAGCACCAACAGATAGCAGACCTGTGCTGAAAACTAATAGCATTGCTCCTTCAGTGATAATAGCTACTCATCCCGTGTTCTTTATTTAAATTAAATCTGATCTCCCACAAACATTAGGTGTTTGCAGATCCTATATATGTGTGTATTTTGTCATGTTTCTTCCTTTGCTTTTATCCTATTTGCATCCATAATTAAAGCTTTTACCAAGAGTGCTAGAGGGAATGATATTGAACATTTAAACATGCACTTTTCAGATCTTTGATCTTCATGGTTCAGAGGAAGTGAGGTTGCTATTTTGTTTGGGATTCTGGTACAGGTAAATGCAGCATTCAGCAGAGTTTGTTCATCGCATGGACACCTGTACTGTGAAATGCCAACGGCTATTGTGCTTTCAAAAGCTTTGCTGGGACACAATTTGGTGTTAATCCCGATGAAAGGTGTGTCAGCCAGAAGAGTTGAGCTTGTCGCCAGTGGTTGCCACACTAAACTGCTGACTAATGAAGCCAGCTTCTAAGTACGCTTGTGTGGAAATGAACAATTTGGAGATCTTTTTGCTTACAATGTAGACTTTGTAATGACACATATTTTAGATGTGTAAGTAGGATGTCTATAGATTAAACATAATATTACAGAACGATATTACAGATCAAGGGACTGAGGTAGGAATACCTCCAGGGTAAGCTAAAACTAGAGAGGAAATTGCTCTAATACTTTTTTGATCATTTCTTTTGCATCTGGTTTATTGCCTGAAGTGAACCTTAAATTACATTTTTAGTTCGTACAGTAATATTAGGCATATTTTATTAATATGACCAACTACCACTAGCAGAAGGATCACCATAAAGAATGGATATAACAATGAGATTTGTATAACATAACTTAAAGCTACAACCATTTTGAATATTTGTTTTTTTTACTTATAAAATATAATAAACCACCCATTGTGCCATGCTACATCAAATACATAAAATTCATGTGTATACTTCAAAGGGATTCCAAAATAATGTTAACATGTACACAAATTATATATATATATATATATATATATATATATATATATATATATATATACACACACAGTACAAACCAAAAGTTTGGACACACCTTCTCATTCAAAGAGTTTTCTTTATTTTCATGACTATGAAAATTGTAGATTCACACTGAAGGCATGAAAACTATGAATTAACACATGTGGAATTATATACATAACAAAAAAGTGTGAAACAACTGAAGATTTGTCATATTCTAGGTTCTTCAAAGTAGCCACCTTTTGCTTTGATTACTGCTTTGCACACTCTTGGCATTCTCTTGATGAGCTTCAAGAGGTAGTCACCTGAAATGGTCTTCCAACAGTCTTGAAGGAGTTCCCAGAGATGCTTAGCACTTGTTGGCCCTTTTGCCTTCACTCTGCGGTCCAGCTCACCCCAAACCATCTCGATTGGGTTCAGGTCCGGTGACTGTGGAGGCCATGTCATCTGGCGCAGCACCCCATCACTCTTCTTCTTGGTCAAATAGCCCTTACACAGCCTGGAGGTGTGTTTGGGGTCATTGTCCTGTTCAAAAATAAATGATGGTCCAACTAAACGCAAACCGGATGGAATAGCATGCCGCTGCAAGTTGCTGTGGTAGCCATGCTGGTTCAGTATGCCTTCAATTTTGAATAAATCCCCAACAGTGTCACCAAAAAAGCACCACCACATCATCACACCTCCTCCTCCATGCTTGGTGGGAACCAGGCATGTAGAGTCCATCTGTTCACCTTTTCTGCGTCGCACAAAGACACCGTGGTTGGAACCAAAGATCTCAAGTTTGGACTCATCAGACCAAAGCACAGATTTCCACTGGTCTAATGTCCATTCCTTGTGTTCTTTAGCCCAAACAAGTCTCTTCTGCTTGTTGCCTTTCTTTAGCAGTGATTTCCTAACAGATATTCTACCATAAAGGCCTGATTCACACAGTCTCCTCTTAACAGTTGTTCTAGAGATGTGTCTGCTGCAAAAGGTGGCTACTTTGAAGAACCTAGAATATGACATATATTTTCAGTTTTGTTATGTATATAATTTCTTCAGTGTGACTCTACAATTGTCATAGTCATGAAAATAAAGAAAACTCTTTGAATGAGAAGGTGTGTCCAAACTTTTGGTCTGTACTGATTATATATATATATATATATATATATAAACAGAATCCTGTGTGTGTGTGTGTGTGTGTGTGTGTAAGAGAATCTCCACCACCAGCGAACATCTTACAAATGTATAGATGGGACTCTCACGGAATACAGACCTTCTAGTTACAAAAAGTCTAATAGTGCTTGTTAACTTTTAGAAGCTTGTATAAGCAAAACAACTGGTTCAATTATTTGTTTCCTCCTCTGCTCCAAAGTACATACAATCAGCCATAAATGGTTACAAAATAAATATCAATTATGGTACCATCAAGCTGCACATTTACTACGGACACTGGACTGGTGAAATCATGGTCAAGTAAAGAGCTGGGTATCCCTGTAGCAACATACATCATCTATCCCAGTCAAGGCCCTCCCATGGATTCACACTTTGTGTCCAGCTCAGATGTGGGATCATCCTATCCTAGGTAGTGGCTAGTCGTGTTTTTTTTTTGGAGGTGGGGGTGGCTTCACTACCCTGCCCGCTGTCTGCCAGTCAGTCCGGCACTTGACCAATCTGGGTGACGGATTGCGGTGTCGTCATCTCCAGCACAGCGGCTTTCGCCATGAGTCTCCTCTCTTCTCTTCCTAGGCATCCAATAGGATTTTGGCCAATCGGGAAAGTTATATCTGGGTTCTCTCTTGTTCGGGATGCTGCAGCATGTTTGTTACATTTCAGCCCTCTCTCTCGGGTTAGATATCACCAGTTGGTGGCAAGACTCCTTTATGCGGCGAGAGCATGCATACTGGGCTGGCACATTGGAAGTCGTCCTCTCCACCAAGGATGGGGCACTGTATTAGAGCAGTGAATGAGATAATGCATATAGAGAAGCTTACAGCATCAGTGAAAAGACAGGAAACTTGTTTTTGTAAAACCTGAAGTGGGTGGATTTATTTCACCACAACTGTGAAAAAGATAAAGCAAGCTTTCCCTGATCCTGTATCCTAAATGTCATTATTTAATATGGTGGACGATAACAATATAGAAGGAAACCTTTTTTTTTTTTTGAGGGAGGGGTGGAGAAAGAGAAAATTATGGGGGCTCTGTGTATTATCCCCACAAACAACATACACATAATACTGTTATTCATAATTTAAAAGCCTCTTATTTTATTAAGGGCCATGAGCTGAGCAGGCTCGCCAGGTACATATGGATGTATTGTAAATGTGCATCATGTACCTGCCAATTAGATTGTTGTGTACAGAACCTGAATAGTAGTGTATATTTATGTTCTTTGTCTTGATTTATTGTATACTAAGGCCTATAAATGTGTGGAATTTTTAATAAGTAGTTATAAAGAGTATTAAAAAATAAATAAAAAACCAACAGTACTCTATGAATGTAAAAGTTGTATCCCTTTATTATTGTGATAAAACTGCACTCACTTAAACACAATTAAACAAAGGCTAAACACGGCTAGTCAGAGAGGGAGTCAATCCACAGCCCACAGCTCACTGCACCACAGTACAGCCCTCTCTAATGGCACCTTTCCCTCACCTCTAAAGCATGCACAGATCACCTTTATACTTAAAAAGCCCTCACTGAACCCCACCAACCTGAAAAAGCCATGACCTACAGTATGCCCCTATTTACTTTTAGAACACTTAGTCTACAACCATCTGAGCTCCTACCTCACGCAAAACAACCTTCTTTACCCCTTACCGACTGGGTTTCACTCACAGCACTTCACATACTCTAAAACTGAGCTTGTAATATTCCCAGCCCCCCTCCATCTTTCAATAAAGATCAATATTTAAATTATCAGTCTATCAGAACCCCCCCCCCCCTCATTCCATGGTACTAGGTGTAATCCTAGACTCTAACTTGTCTTTTAAGCCACCTGTAGATTTCACCTTTGTAACATCTCTAAATTCTCACCTTTTTTTCTGAACAAAACCAATAAACTACTAATTTACTCCATTGTTATCGCTTTGATTATTGCAACTCCCTTTTCTTAGGCCTACTTCTACACAAGCTATACCCCTTCAGCCCATCATGAATGCTGCTGCCACACTCATATACCTTACCAAGCGCTCAGTGTGTGCCACACCTCTCTGCCAATCCCTCCACTAACTTAGGATTGCCCAGGAAATTAAATTCAAAATACTAACACAAGTCGTTCACAACTCTGTCCTGAGCTTCATTATCATACTGGTCTCAAAATATCATCCAAACCGTCCTCTCTACTCCTCCCAAGACCTCCTACTCTCTAGCTCTCATCTCCCTTCTCCCATGCTCATCTTCAGAGCCTCTGCCATCCACTGGAACCCTTTACCCCAGTCTGTCTGGATATCTCTTACTCTGTCCACCTTATCAAAAACGGTTTCCTAAGCATAATGTATCCAGGCATTTTGCATTAGTACACAATAAAGACCCCACACAACAATTTTGGGGCATACAGAAATATATTGGGTCATGGAGAGGTAGCCATTTGATTAGAACAATAAGTCAAAAGGAATCCAAATGGATCCACACCCTGATAACACTCATAGCTGGGGGTATGAATGTCGAATTGGACTTAAATTGTTTTTTCGAGTAATTTTTAGTTCAGAGTTATCAGATTATCAAGACAGATTCCACTTCTCTTTCTTTCTTTATTTTTTTATATTGATGAGTATTTTATTGAGAGATTTTATATATTATCTAATTTTAATTATAAGCTAATATATGTACTCTGTCATGACACTTCTGGTATGTGCGATATATACATTGGTTTTAAACACAAATTTTTATAGCACAAATTGGATATATAGCACCGTAGCTCATCTAGAAATTGGTGCTTCTATCCAAGATCTGTTTTTATTAAGATCTAATATTTATCAACTCTACAGCTCAACCCGTTATGCCCATTGTTTACCAACAGTATTTGTGCCACATGTACCTTCTTACATTCAGTGTATATGTCTACACTGATAGGACATGTGAAGAAGCAATAGACCATGTCTGTGTACTGCGGTACTTTTTACTTCACAATAATGGCCGCCGTATTTGTGCTTTAATCAGTACATAGTTTGTATGCAATGTCTACAAGAAAATGGCCGCTGCATAACATTGCAGCCAACCTAAAATATGGCTTCTGTACTTGTGTTTTAATCAGTGCATAGTTTGTATGCATTACTACATACACTATTCCTGGAGTCACTGGTTGTTAGGGAGTTGGCAATCCTAACAATCAGAAGCCCTGTGCAGGGTGCCAACTCCCTATCAATCAGAAGCCCTGTGCAGGAAGCTGTCACATTCAGCAGTGATAGTATTGCCACTGCTAAAAGTTTCACTTTCACTGCAGCTGGAGTTCTGCCGAACTTTCAGTAGTCTGCACAGGAATCTCCACAGACTGTCTCTTTCATATTATATCCTAATCTGGATAAATGTTATTGACAATAGCATTAGACTATTTTATTTTTTCAAATGTTTTTATGGCTTTCTTTTCTCTTAGAGTCGGTTCACACATATGCGGCATGACCCCGGCGGCGGCTCTGCAAGTCGTCCTGTGGACGACTCCAGAGGTGATTTGCAAGACGACTTCTGTATAGAAGTCAATGCAAGTCGCCCCGAGCCGTCCCTGAAGTCGTACAGGGAGTAAATTTGCGTCGCTCCGATTGGAACACTCCCATTGCATTATCACACGCGTCGCCTGTGATAAGGGGATGTTACATTAGCCCTGTGAAAGGCAACAAATGGATGCTGCCATTAAACACATATTACAAACATTACAGGCATTATTAATTTTGCTTACATTTGTGAGAATAAAGAGACATTGACAGTGCAATTTTTAAAGTATAAATAGACCCCTTTAATATTCTTCCACACTGATGAAAAAAAAACAAAAGAACTCTTGCATAAAAGTTACTGCTGAAGAGTGTTGGTGAAACCAAAGCATGACTTTCTAACATCTACTACAATATCACAAGTGAAAATACAGAATTCAATGAAAAGGGGGGGACAAGAAAATGTTTTGATAAAGAGATATTTTGCCAAGTTTATTTGCCAAGTGCAGTTTGGTTTGCCCCAAAAGAAAGCTGTCTGTAATTAGTAAACTAGAATAATATTACTTGAGGCTACATATCAATAGCCAGCTTATTACCAACACAAGTCACATCTACTGGAAATGGCATTTTAGATAATATGATATGATCGTGTGACTGCTGCTTCCCCCCCAAAAAGTTACATACAATTACAGAAGAGCCTTATTATGGCAAACTGGGTGGTGCCAGAAAAGTGCAGCTTAATAGACAATCCTTCTAGAAAAAATGCCAAACAGCCGTGGTTTTTGTAACCAAAACAAGACAGAAATCTTTTGGCAAGACATATTGTTGTTTATTATGGAAATTTAGAAGTGTCTTTTGAAACTGGTAGCTCGTCTCAACCACAGATTATAACCTTATTGATCAAGAGACAGCATCACATTTTCTTAAAAAAAAAAAAAAAACAGGTTTGGTTGAACGGTGTATATATTATATGTACACACATACGGAATTGGGTTACCATCATTCATGTGAAGTTGAAATACATTACTCTTTTTAGCAAAACAGCAACCTTAAAAGCAAACATCTATTTCACCCATTCTAAAAGATGTAAAATGTATACATTTTATCCGATATAGCATTTAAGGTGGAGTTTTCTATTTCCTGCATACTAAACATTTTTAAAAGATTACTCCACTCAAAACCTTTAGGATTATGGATGAATGCCACCATTTACCACCTTCGTTTTGTCTACACTTGAGGTTGGGAGGCAGTAAAAACATTTTGATCAGTTGTGTTTTTATTGCCCTCCAATCACTCCCGCTTAAGCTGAAAGGCAACATATGTTGTACACATGCCAGGATGCTTTGCATTGTGCCATGACACAAATGTTACCCCCCCCCCACTGCTTCATGAGGAGTGGGGTTAAAACTGTGTATTGTACTTCAGAGGACTAATGCGAACGTAAATGAGTCCTAGGAGTGCTGAAACTGTTTTCCAGGTCTGCTTATTTGTAGCGCCATTTTCATGGGTCTTACTCCTCCTGTTGGACTGCTCAGTTAATTTGCAAAGAGGTATGAGTGACACATCATTAGACTATGCTATAAAAAAGCATCTCACGATGTGAATAGCGTTAGCCACCCTCAGTGGCGGCCCGCCCATATGGGCGCACGGGCGCCGCCCCCCCTCCCGCAGTCACAAAAAAAAAAAAGAATTAAAAAAAAAAAAAAAAAAACGGGCCCTTTAAGAACTTTTATTCGGCTAAAATGTCATTTTGACATTTTAGCCGAAGTTCTGGCGGCCGTCTATAGAGGGCGCTGCAGCGCCACCCCCTCTCGCAAGTAACACACGTTCAATGCTATGCATTGGACGTGTGTTACTGTTGCCAGCTGCCTGGTCTATTCGTATAACCGGACATGGGACGCCGGTTACCCGAATAGCGACAGCTGGTTGGCTGAGGGGAACTGCCTATCAAAGCCAGTGGCTCTGATAGGCTTTTCCAGTCCCGCCCTCCGGCTCTCGGAAGTCTATTCTCGGAGCTCAGACAATCTGCGGTCCTTGCATTAGACTGACAGCCGTTTCAGCCAATCAGGTTCCCGGATTCTGGTTTTCAGGAACCTGATTGGCTGAAGCTTCTCCAGGGCGGCAGAAGACATCGAGGGAGGACATGGAAGCGTCAGGTAAGTGATTTTTTTACAGGGAAAGGGGCAGCATGGGGCACAGTGGCAGCATGGGGCACAGTGGCAGCATGGGGCACAGTGGCAGCATGGGGCACAGTAGAAGCATGGGGCACAGTGGCATCATGGGGCACAGAGGCAACAATGAGCACAGGCCGGGCACAGTGGTGACAATTAATGGCACAGTGACTGAATATGATGGCATGGCAGAGAGGTGACAATTGATGGCACAGTGACTGCATTTGATGGCATGGCAGAGAGGTGACAATTGATGGCACAGTGACTGCGTTTGATGGCATGGCACAGTGGTGACAATTGATGGCACAGTGGTGGCGTTTGATGGCATGGCACAGTGGTGACAATTGATTGCACAGTGACTGCATTTGATGGCATGGCACAGTGGTGACAATTGATGGGCACAGTAGCTGCTTTTGATGGCATGGCACATTGGTGACAATTGATGGCACAGTGGTGGCGTTTGATGGCATGGCACAATTAGTGACACAAGTGGTGACAATTGATGGCACAGTGACTGCAAATGATGGCATAGCACATTGGTGACAATTGATGGCACAGTGACTGCATATGATGGCATGGCACATTGGTGACAATTGATGGGCACAGTAGCTGAATTTGATGGCATGGCACAGTGGTGACAATTGATGGCACAGTGGCTGCATTTGATGGCATGGCACAGTGGTGACAATTGATGGCACAGTGGCTGCATTTGGTGGCATGGCACAGTGGCTACATTTGGTGGCATGGCACAGTGGCTGCATGTGATGGGCACAGTGAGGCTGCAATATTTTTTTTTTCGTTTGCGCCCCCCCAAAAATTTTGAGCACCAGCCGCCACTGGCCACCCTTCTCCTGTTGTTCACCTTTTATTTTTGTTCACCTTTTATTTTTGACTGTAAAGTTTTGGATTATTTTGATTTTATTCAACAGAGTTCGGCAATCCAGGATATCTCATGCACCTGTGCAGAGCCAGACCCTGATCAGCAGCTTTTAGAGTGGTATTATTTCTTACAGGCCGGGTTCACACTGGTCCGACAAACGCTCCGACATTGGAAGCTCATGTCACATGATGTGTGTAAATCAAAGTTTCCCTATGAGAGCTGTCTTAGCTGGTCTGACACAAGTCGGTCCGACTTTGAAAATGCTCCCTGTACTACTTTGGTCTGACATTGATCCTACTTCAGCCCATTGAATATCATTGAAGTCGGACCAAAGTAGGAGCCTTGTCCTTACCATCCAACATACAGCAGCAGTAAAAGGAATTTATCTCACTCTGGGATTGTTTTGATTGGTCAAAGAACAAGTCAGACTATCACAAAGTCAGATCAAAGTAGTAGATACTGTTTTTATCTAAAAGGCAACATATATAAAATAGTCTGCTTACATTAGATGGTGCCTTGTCCTGAGGATAGCCTGGGATGTATTGTGTGGGAACTGCTCGCTGTTGAGCTTGCGTTACAGAGCACGTGTGCGTTCCACTCCTTGCGAGAGAGAAACCGGAAGCTGGTACCCAGAATTGACGTGACCAGAAGCGCCTCGAGGTACGTTTTGTAATTGCTACGTCATCGGGAAGCGTGCACTTTATGCACATATTCCCTTTATTTTCTCACTAGCAGCAGACTTGATGCACTACGTTATCTTCAGCATACTCTCCAGCATCCCCATTACTGACACCTATCCACTGACTCTTCTAGCTAGAGGGGGGGGGGGGGGGGTGGCCTCACTTCACAGGCCCTAAAGACACAGATCTGTATTCATAGTAGGCAGAATCAGATCCCAACTGGTGTCTACTTTCCAGTCAGCTCTGAAGGACCTCTGGGTTTTGAGAGAGAGTCTTTCTCTATCTCTTTCACTCCTCTGTGAAGGAGAGGGCAGCCGCCCCTCCCTCCCTCCTGGACTTTATTCCCCAGCTCAACTCACTCTGTGCACATGTGCCCGGGGCTTTAACCTCTTGCCGACCGCCCCACGCCTATGTACGTCGGCAGAATGGCACGGCTGGGCATATTGGCCTACAGGTATGTCCCCTTTAATATGCACAGTCGTGGGTGGCGCGCTCGCGACACGGTCGGGTACTCCTTGACCGCGCCCGCTGGACCCACGGACCCCATCACTTGATCGGGTCACAGAGCCAAAAAACGGGGAGAGGCAAGTGTAAACAAACCTCTCCCTGTGCTTTCTAGTCAGACTGTCACTGATCGTCCTTTCCCTGTCATAGGGAATGATGATCAGTGATGTCACACACCAAGCCATGCACCCACACAGTAATAATCACTCCCTTAGGTCACACTTGACCCCTTCAGTGCCCCCTACAGGTTAACCCCTTCACTGCCAGTGTAATTTTCACAGTAATCAGTGCATTTTTAAAAGGTCCCAAAATGGTGTCAAAAGAGTCCGGTGTCCGCCATAATGTCGCAGTGACAAAAATCGTCTGGGGTTTAAGTGGTTAATACAGTATCCCAGCACGCAATGCAGCATTTCTTCTCTGTTAATTGGCAGGACTGTAAAAAAGCCTGTGCACTCACTTGTCAGGTCACCTCTCACTGCCCAATATGCCTCCCAGTGAGGGACAGTCAAACAAGCTGAGCTGCACTTGAGCACAATGAGCAGACCTAACCAATAGATCCTGATCCCTGGTATGCAGAGAGCACTCCAAGTTTCACCTGACCATTTTCCTGGTAAGCAGAAAGATCAAAAACTATACTCTCTTCTAGAACCTACCTAGGAGGGTGCTACAACCACTTTAGCTGTACTCACTCTTTAGCGTTTCATTACATTTTTTGAACAGAATACAGTCTTGCATGTGAAGTTAAATAAAGTATAAGGTGTTCAGTTGTATTTTCTATCCATATATTTAAAACACATATCTGATACAATAAAAGGTTAAAAAGCAATAATGATCCTAAAAGCATCACTTATTTTAGGGTTTCCAGTGAACTGGTATAATATATGTTGTTGGTGATCATGCCACAAGGCTGGGTTCAGAGAGTACAGACACAGGAAGGACATCTTCCTGCCTTATTTCCTGACTTCACACAATGAAAACCAGACAAAACTTTGCCAATGTTGTGAACACAAATCTAAAAATGAAAATGTATATTAATTATATTCATGACTGCCAAGTACTCTAAACAAATAGTAATTTCAAATGTATTTAAAGTGGTATCAAACCCAAAAGCAAACATTTATTATATTGCAGTTTACTAATTCTTAGATGTGATTGATGCATTAGTTTTCTTACATTGGCTTGCTTTCTCTTATTTTCACCTGGTGGCAGTTAAAGGGATGAGACAAACCATTTGAAACTGACAGAGGGTGCTTGCAATGATCAGCTTTTATGTAAAACCTTTATCCCAAAAGAAAAAAAAAAAACCTGTTGCTGTAACTGCTTAAATGTGTTAACTAAAGTTTGGTATCTAAATCTGTTAGTCCATCTAACACTTTACTCCTTCCAGATTAACAATGCTGCTGTTCAAAGGTGCCCCCGTGCTCCTTTATCCAGAGTGGGGGCACTCGAATACAGGTATTATGTATTACTGGTCAGATCAGATCACCGAGTGAAAAGAGAAGGAAAAGGCCTAAATAAAGAATACAAGTGCAGCCACCACCTCTAATGATTGGTAAGCTGCAATATATGACATCTTTGGTTTTAAGTTTATCACTACTTTAAATTAGGGCTGCAAAATTGTGTGGAGAAAATCCGGGACGGCCGCACTCCAAAAAATGTTCCTTTATAATAAAACAGATCACGACATCAACATGTCACAGCAAAAAACAGAAAAGAGCTGACGCGTTTCACACCAAAATACAGTGCTTAGTCTATGAATAAGCACTGTATTTTGGTGTGAAACGCGTCAGCTCTTTTCTGTTTTTTGCTGTGACATGTTGATGTTGTGATCTGTTTTATTATAAAGGAACATTTTTTAGAGTGCGGCCGTCCCGGTTTTTCTCCACACAATTTTGCATACTATTGCAGTGCCTGCACCCAGGGGTTGGATCCTACCTTTCAGCTTCAGCTCCTTGGGACCTCTGAGCTGTTAACTTTTTCTCTCACTTTAAATTAGGGCTGTTACCGATTAAAATGTTTGTGTTCGATAAATCGTTTTTTTTTAATCGACAAATTTCAATTATAACGCACAGTTAATTTTTATTTTTTTATTAAACTTTCCCCCCATACTGTAATATCCACATCTCCCCACATACTGTAATATCCACATGCCCCCTATACTGTAATATCCACATCTCCCCTGTAATATCCACATCTCCCCCTATAACTGTAATATCCACATCTCCCCACATACTGTAATATCCACATGCCCCCTATACTGTAATATCCACATCTCCCCTGTAATATCCACATCTCCCCCTATAACTGTAATATCCACATCTCCCCCTATACTGTAATATCCACATCTCCCCCATACTGTAATATCCACATCCCCCTATAACTGTAATATCCACATCCCCCTATAACTGTAATATCCACATCTCCCCCTATACTGTAATATCCACATCTCCCCCATACTGTAATATCCACATCTCCCCCTATAACTGTAATATCCACATCCCCCTATAACTGTAATATCCACATCTCCCCCTATAACTGTAATATCCACATCTCCCCCTATAACTGTAATATCCACATCTCCCCGTAATGTCCACATCTCCCCCGTAATGTCCACATCTCCCTGCTCGCGCTGCTACCGGGTGTACCAAGATGGCCGTGGCTCCGGAGCTAGGCCAAAGCCGCGGCCTTTTCTATGGGCAAGACAGCGGAGCTCAATCCACGGATCGTCCCGATCAAAATTATTTGGATCAATCGAAGAAATTAACGATTAATCGAGGAATTAATCATTCATTTCCGCAGCCCAACTTTAACTCATGTATTAAATTAAAGGTAACTGTTGTTTCCATTGTAAATGTGCTACAAAGATGGTGCTACAGTACATACAGTTTATATAGCATTCTCTGCATCTGAGCTAAACAGTTTGTTTTGACCAGCTTGGCCCAAGTAAACTAATTAAAGTTCACTAAAACTTGGAGATCATTGAGGGGAACCAAATAAATATTGCCCCCCCCCCAAATCAACACCAGGCCCTTATCAGAGTTTGCAGTATGGCAGGAAAGGCTGCTGGCATGTGCCCCCCCCCCCCCCACCTCCCTTCCCTTCCTGGACCATACCAGACCACATGCCCTCAACATGGGCAGGATGCCTTTATAGGGGGGACCTATTGATAAATACCAGGGTCTCCTGCCTAACCCTGGCCTGGTCATTGGGGGGGGGGGGGGGTCTGTAGAAATTGCCTTATCAAAGTCTGGAAGCCCCACTTTAAAACAAGGGGGGCAGATACCCACATAATGTTTAATGAATACATTCAGATTACCATTTCTTCACACTGCAAACAGGGACATTGCTTACCCCTTACATAAATAGTACATGTATTGTGGGTGGGTTCACGTTAAATTTTAATGCCCCCAATGCAGATCCATGCAGTAAATAATAAACCTGACCCTCAATGCTTCACCACTCATACACCAGAAAACAAATGTTATATGTTGGAATGTGTTTGGGAAAAGGGTATACTTTTTGGTGTTTGGATGTCATTTGTAAGTGTAACCCATAATTAATATAAACAGATGACACATAATAATGAATGCAGATAGATATCAATAGTTACAAATTCCATCCATACATTGTTTTAAATTACACATTAAAAGACAAAGTCCACTTTAAAAAAAAAAAAAAAATGCACATATTTTTGCAGGAAAATAAATGTACATTTGTCATTTTTTCATGAACCTGCAAAACATTGCTTAGACATTTTATGACTTCACTCCATTACAGCATTTTATATTTTTTGTAGAAACCCTATATAAAAAGTCAAATCAGGGTTTTTCATCTATTCAAAACTCAGCAAATAGAAAAATGTGTTACATTTGTATTGTTTACAATATTACCAATATTGTGTAAGGCTTCATTCACGCCAATGTGCTTTTTCATGCTTTTTGCTGATTTTTTTTATTTTATTTTTTAACTACGGAACACAATCAATGCATTTGCCTAGGTTCACATCGGAGCCTATTGGCGACAATGGTACTGTTCCAATCGGTGTTAAACCGATTTTGCGGCGCCCCACCGATTTGCAAAAGTAGTTCCTGCACTACTTTTGACGATTTCAGGTGCAATTTCTATAGACATCTGTGTATGAAGCCACACACGTCTATCAAGTAGCACCTAAAATTGCGCTGGCCTTGCTACTTTGAAATCGCGCTACTTCAAGTAAAGTAGCATGATTTCAAAGTAGCATCAGTGTGAACCAGGGCTTTGTGTGCCTTTGTTTTTTGCTTTTTTTGGTCCAATAGACTTTAATGGAGAAGTTGCAGAAAAGCATGTAGTGCGTTTTTGCCTCGATTTGCATTTTTTTATTCTGCTCAACATCAAATAAATAGAAAAAAGAAAAACACAAGTCGGGGGGAAAATCGTGGTAAAAAACCCCACAGAAAGCACAGTAAAAAGCACTGCCGAAACTCTCTAAAGCACCATGCGTAGAAAACATGCAGAGCCCATTCAATGTATACAATGCATACTATCTCATTATGCTTGTCCCTTGCAAGTTGTTGTTTTGGTCAGGGCATATAGTACAAGTGCTTTAATTGGAGTAGAACTAAAAATTAATAGAACTGCAATGCATTAACATGTGCATTCTCAAGCATTGCTTTAATGAGTTATCACATGGAATAGATGCTATTGGGTTTTTGGTTTCACTGACACAGAGGAAAAATAATAAATACATATACTGTGTATATATTCTCTCAAAATAAACTATTCTGAAACATTGCAGGACTAGTTTTATGTAAGAAGATTTATGGCCTTGTATTACAGTTCTGACACAGTAAAAAGTTGGGGGCAGCTACAAAAGCATAGACCAAGCAGAGCAATGGAGATTTGCAATGGCAATGGCTCAATGCTCCTCTTTCAGCATAACTTTAAAAAAGCAATCCCTGTGTAAACTATATAAAATGCAAAGATATTTAGCAAACTAGACTCATACCTTTCTCTTGTCTGAAATATCCTGTTTGTTTCACTATGTTCTTTCTCAAACTGATTTCAGATTGGGAGTGTCGGCTTTCATTAGAAGCACCTGAGCAAACCTTAGTTTTCTAATGAGGAAAACTGCAATGTCTACATCCCTTATGCCCTGTACACACCATCCGAAAGTTGGATGGAAAATACCACATACGACGCGATCGTACGATAATTGGATCGTTAGTACAGAGCTTTTGAGAGACGATCACAACAGTCTTTTATCGAACATGCGCAAAAAAAATTCTTGTTCAATACCGGATCGTACAATTTTCATTTATTCAGTACAGTTGTCGTCTGAAAATACACTACAACAGTGGCCATCAACCCTGTCCTCAGGGCCCGCTAACAGGGCAGATTTTATGTATTTCCAGACTAGAATACGGCAATCTCTGAACAGAAAATGATATCACCTGAGATGTATTTCAGTTATCTTGCAAACCTGGCCTGTTCGAAAAACCCTGAGGACAGGGTTGATGACCATTGTACTACAACACATGACATCACTTCCGATTTTTTTATTCTGTCGTACGAGAATTTTCGTAACTTTAGTAAACTCTTCAGGCTTGATATATGACTAGCATGCAAAAAAAATAACAAATTATGTTTCAGATTGTGTGTATTAAGCTACTTTCACACTGGGGCGGTGAGGGCATCGGCGGTAAAACGCTCCTAGTTTTAGCTGCACTTTTCAGCTGCTAGTGGGACGCTTTTAACCCCCTGCTAGTGGCCAAAGAAGGGGTTAATTGCACCTCTGCCCAGGACTGTCTTAATGAGAGGGCACACCTGGGCACTGCCCAGGGGCCCCAGCTGCAAGGGGGGCCCCTGTATTTTCCCCAAAGCAGCTGGTCCTTGAGCCCATGCTGCCCCAAAATTGGGGGCCTATGATGGCACTGAGAGTGCTAGATACACAGGGGAGGCAGTCTGCCTCCTACCTACTTGATGTCTGTTTACCTGCACTGTTATTATTGTAGGGGGTCCCAGAGCATTACTTTGCCCAGGGGCCCATAATGCTATTAAGATGGCCCTGCCTCTGCCAAAGTGCTTTGCAGGCGCTTTGGCAGCGCTGCCCATTAATTTCATATTGGCTGGGACGTTTTAGGAGTGGTGTATACACCGTTCCTCCACCGTCCCAAAGATGCTGCTTGCAGGACTTTTTCTAACGTCCTGCAAGCACTTGGGCTTTCACACTGGAGTGACAGGAGAGGCGCTTTGCAGGCACTATTTATAGTGATAAAACGTCCGCAAAGGGCCTCGGTGTAAAAGGGGCCATAGACCCCTTTCACACTGAGGCGCTTTTCAGGTGCTTTCACGCTAAAAAAAAAGCACATGAAAAGCTCACAGAAATCTATTTCCATAAAAATCAATGACAATGATCAATGACACTCTGGCGTGGCAGTGAAAAAACGCCCCTCTCCATTGAAATAAATAAGAAGCTCTTCTTCAAAAGCACTCAGTACTGGCAATTTGGAAGCACCGTGGTGTTAAAGGGGCCTAATGCCTCGTTTCCACTGAGCGGATCGGTTCGGTACGGTAAGGTACGGTTCGCTATTTTGGGTGTTTCCATTATGAAAGCGCGCCATAAAAGCGAACCGTACCGCGCCAGCAAGGGTCCTGCTTCAGATGAGGGTCCAAAGAAAAGTGGAGCGGTACGGTTAGGAGACGGAGCTACTGGCGTCACATGGTTCATTCCACTGATTGGTGGACAGAAAACAGCTATGCTGACGTCAAAGCAAAGCGCCAACCAATCACCACGTCGCTAGTCCATATAAAGGAGAAGGATGGCAGCAAACAACAGGCTTTGGTTATCTGAGGAACTATCTACTTTCCTATCAATTATTGGTGATGGCGTTATTCAGAGTGAGCTTGATGGATCAGTGAGAAATGAGAAGGTCTATAAAGAAATTTCTCAGCGGATGGCAGCCGAGGGATTCGAACGGACGTCGGGCCAGTGTAGGGCAAAGCTGAAAAAGCTTAAAGCTCAATATAAAAAAATTAAGGATGCCAACAGCCGTAGTGGAAATTATCCAACTGCTTGGAGGTAGTACGACGCCATGGACGCCATTTACGGTCATCGGCCAGCAAACCAAGGCAGGGAGGGAGATTTGGACTCTGCAACTGTAATTCTGGAATTTCTGGAACACTACTTTACAGGCATACTATACACCCCCCCCCCCCCCCCCCCCCACGGTCTGAAATTTAGAGGAATATTTCACTTTTATTGTTTTACTTTAAGCATTATTAAAATCACTGCTCCCAAAAATACTGCAGTTTAAAAAAAAAAAAATGCATTGATACATGTCCCCTGGGGCAGGACTCAGGTCTCCAAAAACTTGCATATTAACCTTTAAAATGAACACTTTTGATTTTTCATGTTCGTGTGCCATAGACTTTAACGGTGTTTGCGTGTTCAAACACATTTTTTTTCCTGTTCACATGTTCTGGTGCAAACTGAATCGGTATGTGTTAAAAACAGGGGTTAAGTTTGCACACATTTGCAAATACATGTCTGTATCTTATACAGACTTCTGGGCAGAGCTTTTTTCCTCAGAAAATAGGTGCAGGAACTCAACCATGACCCATTCAGATTTCACAAACAGTAGAAGGGTCTTAAAGGGGCATTAAATACCAGGATTGCATTACATACAGAACGCAGAGTTCAGGGGGTTACACACAGAGTGGAGAGCTGTCACTTGTAAACACAGATACCAGACTTCTGTGTTTACTAGTGATAAGCGGAATACGCCATATTCGATTTCGCGATATTTCGCGAATATTTCAAAGAATATTCGCGAATATTCGTTAATATCGAATATTCGTGATATTTTATAAAAAAAAAAAAATTGCGAAATTTCGGCAATTTCGGAAATTTCGCTATTTTTTTTTTGATAAAATATCACGAATATTCGATATTTACGAATATTCGCTATATTTTATAAAAAAAAAAAAATAGCGAAATTTTGCATATGCGAAAGCGAAAATGATTGCGGAATTTCGCTATTTTTTTGGGATAAAATATCACGAATATTCGATATTTATGAATATTCGTGATATTTTATATAAAAAAAAAAAATTGCAAAATTTTGCTAATGTGAAATTTTGCTAATGCGAAATTCGCTAGTGCGAATGCGAAATTGATTGCGAAATTGATTGCGAAATTTGAAAAAATACGAATATTCGAAATAGCGAATATTCGCCGCGATATTCGAGTTATTCGCGAATACTCGAATATGCAATATTCGTAGCGAATATTCGCAATGCGAATATTCGTGAGCAACACTAGTGTTTACAAGTGATTGTGGTGAGCAGCCACCAAAGGGTCTGAGCCAGAGGTGGTGGAACTGCGTTCCCCCAAGTTCCCCCTGAAAAAAAGCCCTGCTTCTGGGAAAATCAGTGAGCCAATCACACAACCCTGAAATTGCTTATCTGGCAAAATTCTATACGCCCCCTGTGTACAGAACACCTCCAGGTTGCCATATTGTATTGCATTTTACAGAAAATTACAGAGCTGCAGGTTGAAAAGTAAAGGAGGTTTTTAATAACATTATATTACAATATAACTTGTGTCGCACTTGGACATGCTATAGTATATAGTGTTCTTATTTGCTACTAAATGCAGGTGTAACCTGCAACATTTTAAAAAGGTAAGTCTATCCTTTTAAAAAAGAATGGGAGAAAGGGTACGTGCTATAATAATTTTTTTCCCACAAATGTGGAGCTGCCCTTTAAAAGAGGATAGGATGTCGGGCATACTCAGTTGTCTACACTGCTCTGAGTTATCATGTGAATGAACTCTTATTGCAGGGAATGCTTGAAATATGACTTGTAGTTGAGTGCAGAATTCTGGAAAAAATAGTAAGCCAATATACGTGCCGGAAATGTTGGGCGCCGTCAATACACTGATGTACAGAATTCATTTTATTTATGTGTTTTTACAGTTTTAGAAAATTACAGCAGCTGTAAACTGAAATAGAAATGTATTTATATATAGTACAGTATCCCACAAAAGTATATCTTTTCATGTAACAACACTGAAGAAATTACACTTTGCTACAATGTAAAGTAGTGAGTGTACAGCTTGTACAACAGTGTAAATTTGCTGTTCCTTCAAAATAACTCAACACACAGCAATTAATGTCTAAACCACTGGCACCAAAGGTAAGTACACCCATAAGTGAAAATGTCCAAATTGGGCCCAATTAGCCATTTTCCCTCCCTGGTGTCGAGTGACTCGTTAGTATTACAAGGTCTCAGGTGTGAATGGGGAGCGGGTGTGTTAAATTTGGTGTTATCGCTCGCTTTTTCTCATACTGGTCACTGTAAGTTTAACATGGCACCTCATGGCAAAGAACTCTCTGAAAAGAATTGTTTCTCTACATAAAGATGGCCTAGCCCTAGGCTATAAAAAGATTTTTAAGACCCTGAAAATGAGCTGCAGTACGGTGGCCAAGACCATACAGCTGTTTAACAGGACAGATTCCACTCACAACAGGCCTTGGTTGACCAAAGAAGTTGAATGCACGTGCTTAGTGTCATATCCAGATGTTGTCTTTGGGAAATAGAATTATGAGTGCTGCCAGCATTGCTGCAGAGGTTGACGGGGTGGGGGTCAGCCTATCAGTGCTCAGCCCATACGCCACACACTCCATCAAATTGGTCTGCATGGCTGTCATTCCCGAAGGAAGCCTCTTTTAAAAATGATGTACAAGAAAGCCCACAATTTACAACAATAATGTACAAGCCAAGCAGACAAAGGACATTTATTAATCGAGCCATGTCCTGTTTGTCTGATGAGACCAATATAAATGTATTTAGTTCCGATGGTGTCAAGGTTGTGTGGTGGAAACCAGGTGAGGAGTACAAAGACAAGTGTGTCTTGTCTACAGTCAAGCATGGTCTGGGGCTGCATGAGTGCTGCCAGCACTGGGGAGCTACAGTTCATTGAGGGAACAATGAATGCCAACGTGCATTGTGACATACTGAAGCAGAGCATGATCCCATCCCTTTGGAAACTGGGCCGCAGGGCAGTATTCCAACATGATACCGACCCAAAACACTCCTCCGAGACAACCACTGCCTTGCTAAAGAAGCTGAGGGCAAAGGTGATGGACTGGCCTATTGAGCATCTGTGGGGCATAGTCAAATGGAAGGTGGAAAAGTGCAAGGTCTCTAACATCCACCAGCTCTGTGATGTCTTCATGGAGGAGTGGAAGAGGACTCCAGTGGCAACCTGTGAAGTTCTGGTGAACTCCATATCCAAGAGGGTTAAGGCAGTCCTGGAAAATAATGGTGGCCACACAAAATATTAACACTTTGGGCCGAATTTGGACATGTTCACTTAGGGGTGTACAGTACTCACATTTGTTGCCAGCAGTTTAGATATTAAAGTGATACTATAGGGGGAAACATCAATCGCGTACTCAACGCAGGACTTTACAGGGCTCAGGTTAGTAAAACGGGGGGCTGGGGGCCTAGGGGCCTAGGGTTGGTAACCGTCAGATTTTTTTTTCACCTTAACCTACCTAGCGGTATTCCCGTGTCAGGCTCGGGGTGGAATTTCAGCACCAATAGCGGTAACCCCGAGCCAGACTTAGGATTGCATTGCAGGATAAGGCAGGGAGTTACTTACCTTGTCCCTGGATCCTGCAATGTCTCCCCGCTGTGTGATCAAGCTGTCTCTTCACACAGTGCCGAGTGCCGCCGAGCTCCATTCCCTGTAACGTTATGACGCACGGGGGCAGAGATCGGCGCCAAATTCAAAAAAGTTAAAACCCAGTACACATACAGTATACTGCAATCTTATAGATTACAGTACTGTATGAAATAAATACACACCCCCTTTGTCCCTAGTGGTCTGTCCAGTGTCCTGCATGCACTTTCATATAATAAAAACTGTTCTTTCTGCCTGGAAACTGGAGATTGTCCATAGCAACCAAAAAGTGTCCCTTTATGGCAAAGTGCTTATAGACCAGTTAGAAAACAGCGATAATAAATAAGAATCACTTGCAGAATTGAGCGATAGCGATTTGTGGGGAAATTCGTCATCAAACACTAAATCTAATGACAGCGACAATTCTGCAACTGAGCAAATTTTTGTGTTTTTTTTTTAATTTGAATACATTATTGAATAATTTTTATTATAATTACATTATTTGTTATAATTATTTATAGTTATTTATTATATTATAATTTGTGATTTTGTGTTTCAAACTTTATCGTACCCGGCATGTATACTAGTGAGTTACAGTGCCTGCCGCCGAGAATGTGTTTTTAGCACGCCAGCATCGCGCTGAATCTCGGCGACAGGCTGCCGATATCTCGCACTCGCTGGAATAGTAAAAGCACATTCCAGCGAGCGTGTCATAGAAGCGACGGGGATCCGACGCGGATTCCCGCCAATTCTACACGTGGGCGGAGTTTGTTATGAATCCTGAAGGAGAAATCCCCGCCGGATTTAAAAAAAAATCCGGCATGGGTTCCCCCCTCAGGAGCATAACGGGCCCTTAGGTCTGTTATGGGTTGTAAGGAGACCCCCCCTACGCCGAAAAAACGGCGTGGGGGTCCCCCACAATCCATAACAGACCCGTATCCAAAGCACGCCGGCCGGCCGGTCAGGAAGGGAGTGGGGGCGAGCGAGCGCCCCCCCCCTCCTGAGCCGTACCGGGCAGCATGCCCTCAACATGGGGGGGTTAGGTGCTCTGGGGCAGGGGGCGCACTGCGGCCCCCCACCCCAGAGCACCCTGTCCCCATGTTGATGAGGACAGGGCCCCTTCCCGACAACCCTGGCCGTTGGTTGTCGGGGTATGCGGGCGGGAGACTTATCGGAATCTGGAAGCCCCCTTTAATAAGGGGGCCCCCAGATACCGGCCCCCCACCCTAATTGAATGAGTATGGGGTATATCGTACCCCTACCCATTCACCTGCAAATAAAAAGTGTAAACACAAATAAAACACACAGGGTATTGAAATATTTTATTAGTTGGCCGCCGGGGGGGGTGTGTATGATCGCTTTTATAAAAGCGCCCCCCTCCGGCGGGCTTCTGTGGGGGGTGGGTGTCGCTGTCTGGTTCTCTTCCACCACCTGGCGGGCTTCTTTCGACGTCTTCGGCGGCTGGTGGGTCTTCTCCCACTCTCCGGGGTCTTCTCCTGCTCTCCGGGGGTCTTCTCCGCTCTCCGGGGGTCTTCTCCGCTCTCCGGGGGTCTTCTTCTTCTTCAGGACTCGCCGCCGCTATCTTCGTGTGTTAGCTCAATTACTAGCGGCGGCGGCCCCCTCTTCTGCGACGTCGGCGTCTTCTTCTTCTTCTTCTGCTGTCCAGATGTTGACGCAACGCATCCTTCCGCTGTTATGCCGGGCGCGCGGCTCGCAGCGAAATATATAGGCCTGTCTTGTGACGTCGCAGTCCCATCATGCTCCGGTAGGTATCACGTGGTACCTACCGGAGCATGATGGGACTGCGACGTCACAAGACAGGCCTATATATTTCGCTGCGAGCCGCGCGCCCGGCATAACAGCGGAAGGATGCGTCGCGTCAACATCTGGACAGCAGAAGAAGAAGAAGAAGAAGACGCCGACGTCGCAGAAGAGGGGGCCGCCGCCGCTAGTAATTGAGCTAACACACGAAGATAGCGGCGGCGAGTCCTGAAGAAGAAGAAGACCCCCGGAGAGCGGAGAAGACCCCCGGAGAGCGGAGAAGACCCCCGGAGAGCAGGAGAAGACCCCGGAGAGTGGGAGAAGACCCCCCAGCCGCCGAAGACGTCGAAAGAAGCCCGCCGGGTGGTGGGCGCTTTTATCAAAGCGCCCCCCGGCGGCGGAAGAGAACCAGACGGCGGCACCCACCCCCCACAGAAGCACGCCGGAGGGGGGCGCTTTTATAAAAGCGATCATACACACCCCCCCCCGGCGGCCAACTAATAAAATATTTCAATACCCTGTGTGTTTTATTTGTGTTTACACTTTTTATTTGCAGGTGAATGGGTAGGGGTACGATGTACCCCATACTCATTCACTTAGGGTGGGGGGCCGGTATCTGGGGGCCCCCTTATTAAAGGGGGCTTCCAGATTCCGATAAGTCTCCCGCCCGCATACCCCGACAACCAACGGCCAGGGTTGTCGGGAAGGGGCCCTGTCCTCATCAACATGGGGACAGGGTGCTCTGGGGTGGGGGGCCGCAGTGCGCCCCCTGCCCCAGAGCACCTAACCCCCCCATGTTGAGGGCATGCTGCCTGGTACGGCTCAGGAGGTGGGGGGCGCTCGCTCGCCCCCACTCCCTTCCTGACCGGCCGGCCGGCGTGCTTTGGATACGGGTCTGTTATGGATTGTGGGGGACCCCCATGCCGTTTTTTCGGCGTAGGGGGGGGTCTCCTTACAACCCATAACAGACCTAAGGGCCCGTTATGCTCCTGAGGGGGGAACCCATGCCGGATTTTTTTTTAAATCCGGCGGGGATTTCTCCTTCAGGATTCATAACAAACTCCGCCCACGTGTAGAATTGGCGGGAATCCGTGTCGGATCCCCGTCGCTTCTATGACGGCTTTGTCTCCATCGCGGCAAGCCAGCTTGGCGCTGGCTCTCGCGATGGGGCTCGCAAGTGCTCAATCTCGCCGAGAAAGGGAGCGAGATTGACACAATATCCCAGTCACCTACTGTATTCCTAAGAATTACAGGCCTACAATATAAAGCGCCAAATTTTCATGCAAAATAATGTTACTGCTTTCCGCACCTAAAATCTGAAAGAATCGTACTGCCATTGAGGTTAATGCATAGGATGCATTAAAGTGAAAAAAACATGAGCGATTACAACCCCTTTAATGTGTCTGTGTATTGAGTTATTTTAAAGGAGCAGGAAATTTACACTGTAAAGCCTCGTACACACGGTCGGACATCCAACAAACTTTCCCTTGGATTTTTGTCCTAATTGATTTGTCCGGTCACACCCATAGCATACACACAGTCAGACTTTTCTAAAACTTTCCCATCATCACGTGGTTTTTCTGCTCTTTTCTGCTCTTTACCGCCACCCTTCGGTTAACTTCTGCTATTGTTGGTTGATTTTAACATGGTTCTGAGCATGTGTATTTGCACTTTGTACAAAAGTTGGTTGGCTTGCTGTACACACGGTCACACAAGGCACCATCGGACTTTTGTTGCTGAAAAGTTGGTCCGTTCGCAGACCCAACTTTTTGTCGGACGAAACTTGAAAAAGTTGGTCCGATGGAGCGTACACACGGTCGGACAAATTTGAAAAGTTGCAGATTTTGAAGTTGGTTGGCCAAAAGTCTGACCGTGTGTATGGGGCTTTAGGCTCCATGCACACAGAAGCTAAAAAAAAGCTATAAAAAACGGCAGTAGCTTTGCAGGGAGACTTTCAAAGTTTTTCAGGCGCTCAGAAAAAAGCCAATAAACTCCAAAGCTCATTAATGCTAAAAAAACGCCCATTTGTGCATGGGCACATAGGCTAACATAGAGTTCTGTTTTTGGGCTTTTTTTAAAAAAAACACCAAAACGCCAATAAACTGCAGTTTATCAGCTTCTGTGTGCATGGAGCCTTTTACAAGCTATACATTGTAGCAAAGTGTAATTTCTTCAGCGTTGTCACATGAAAAGATATAATAAAATATTTACAAAAATGTGAGGGGTGTATTCGTTTTTGTGAGATAATGTATCTTACATTGCATTTTAAATAAATTAAGACGGTTGGTTCAAACCAAAACTGACACTGGTGAAATATATTTTTCTTGATTTCTTAGGCCACGTACACACAATCAGACATGTCCGACGGACTGTTTTCATCGGACCAGGCTGAAGTGGTCTGTTGGTCTGATGTACGTACACATCATCGGACCAAAATCCCCTCTGACCAGAACGCAGTGACGTAGAACACACCGACGTGATGAAAAAACAAAGTTCAATGCTTCCAAGCATGCGTCGACTTGATTCTGAGCATGCGCGAGATTTTGGTCCGATGATTTTGTGTACTAACCATCGAACATGTCCGACGGACAGGTTTCCAGCGGACAGGTTTCTAAGCATGTTTTGAAACTTTTGTCCGCTGGAAAACGGTCCGATAGGTCATACACACGATCGAACATATCCGCTGAAACTGGTCTGCGGACCAGTTTCAGCGGACATGTTTGATCATGTGTGCGTGGCCTTACATCTACACACCTGCTGTGGCCAGCGTAAGGAGTTTTCAAACAGTATGGTGTATTTTTATCCATGTTATATTATAGAGAATTATACTGAGATAAAGAATCTGCTGGAACACGCAAAGGTGGGTAAAACCACCCAGAAATCCCAAGTGGACGGCATAGTCAGAAAATAGGCAGGGTGAGCGTATTGTCAGACTCCACCTAAAGCTAAAATAAACTTTGAGTGGCCTGGCCCTTTAAAATTGTCACATACACTTAACATTACCTCAGCTTACCAAAAACTGTGCGTTGTTGGGCTCTGCCTAACTGGATAATTTGAATGTATTGTTAAGACAGGACCTAAATGTCAGTAAATTCTGAGCAAAATCGGACTTTGGAAACATCATTAGAAACAGCAGTATTTGAAGATGTATTCAGAAATGCCAGATTCTCTGCCTAAATCCATTCTAAATGCTTTACTTTCTATAAGAAAGCATTCATAGTGAAAGGAAAATAAACTGCCAAGCAGGTGTTATTGATTCACAGTGCGTGCGTGCCATCGAAATCATTGTTTTTGCAAGGTACCCTACAAATAGCAAACTGAAATGAAATTCTCAATTACAAATATGCACAACACACCACCCACTTTGCTATTTTAGAAGTTAGGTCTAGTATTTTTGACTCTGTTTTTTCTCAATGAGAAATGCATTGCTCCTAAATAAACATGATTATACCCTGCATAGATACACAGTTTAATTCAAATCCTAAAAATAAAATGAGAAACGTCAATTAGATCTAGGCTGCACAACAATTTAAATTCTAATTGGCTTGTGGTCATTCCACAACAGGGAGTTTAACCCAGCAAGCCTGAAACAGGATGAAGGTCTATAAAAACAGGCACCTAGTACAGCAATGTTACAGAATGCAATTCGCCAGTGGATTGTCAAAGTTTGTTTCAACTAATGTATGACAGTGTATAAAAACTTAGGAGTTAACACTTTCTGCACCTCTTTAAACAAAATAATGTTTTTTTTTTTTGTAAATCAAATATTTCTAGATAGCACAGAAACACAGAAACATTGTATGATCTATAGTGGAGTTTGTTAGTTTTAGTCCTTTCTTAAAGGGGTTGGAAAGGTACAATTTTTTTTTTCCAAAATAGCTTCCTTTACCTTAGTGCAGTCCTCCTTTACTTACCTCATCCTTCTATTTTGCTTTTAAATGTCCTTATTTCTTCTGAGAAATCCTCACTTCCTGTTCATCTGTCTGTAACTCCACACAGTAATGCAAGGCTTTCTCTCGGGTGTGAAGTGTCGTGCTCAGGGCCGCCATCAGGAATTATGGGGCCCCTTACACAGCTTCAGGCATGGGCCCCCTGGAGAACTGGGGGGGGGTGCTGCCTGGGGCCCTCTGGGCCCTTTAAGAAAAAAGAAATAACAATTATATATATATATATATATATATATATATATTAAATAAACATTTATAAAAAAAACAAGGGGGTTGCCTTCCAGGGCCCTGGGGACCTCTGGGCCCTTTATTAAAAAAAATATATATATATATATATAAAAATATATATATATATATTATAAAACAAATTAAAAAAAATTTATAAAAAAGGAGGGTTGTCATCTGGGGCCCTGGGGACCTCTGGGCCCTTTAATAATAATTATAATATTTTATATATCTATATATAGATATATAGATATATAAAAAAAAAACCCGGGCCCCTTGCAGGTGTACTGCCTGTACCCCCCCGATGGTGGCCCTGGTCATGCTTGCCCCTCCCTTGGACTACAGGAGAGTCAGGACACCCACTAACACACACCTCTTTTCTCTATCTGTGTCCTGACTCTCCTGTAGTCCAAGGGAGGGGGCGAGCACGACACCCCACATCAGGGAGAAAGCCTCACATTACTGTGTGGAGTTACAGACAGAAGAACAGGAAGTGAGGATATTTCAGAAAAAATAAGGACATTTAAAAGCAAAATTGAAGGATAGGGTAAAGGAAGCTATTTTGGAAAAAAAAATGTACCTCTTTAAGTTTGTAAAATAAATCAGTGTTGCAGATGCATTAATCTTGAATGAAACTTTTTTTAAGAGAATATCATCCTAAATGAACATATGGTAGACCTTCGCAGAAGTCCAAGCTTTCTGGAGAGCCATATTTACCCTTGCCTCTAGTATGTTTTTACCTTTTTTTTTTACATCACACTCTTTGGTCATCTGCACACAACATTCATGCCCATTCACGCCACTCTATTGCATAGACTTCCCTACTTTTTACTTTGCCCATCCAATAGACAATAGTATCCTTTGTACCTTGTCAGTACACTATGATACACTTATTATGTATTCCCTATTTCATACTCCCTTCAGGTACCCACGACTGGCGCAGCATTTTGTTTAACTTTGAACACCGACACCCTGTGGTCTGGGTTTGGAGGGATAGGACTATGTGCCCCACCAGCACGTGGCTCTTCTATACCTCAGCTTCCGGGACAGGCAACTTGGCCCTGGCTCTATACTTGGCACATCCCAATGCAGTTATTCCATGCAAGTACTCAGGGTGGGCCCAATCCCCTTCCCTGCTACGATCCGTTACAATTAGATTTACTTTATTTTTTTTTAATCTTAGACATCTCTGATTATCTGCACTTGATGAGTGGTTTACACGAAACACATCGGGCATCTTAAGATACAGACATGTGATTACATCACACCGGCAACTCGAACAGATTTTATCTATAAATCATGGTTCCACTGTTCCATATTCTTCTCCTCCGCAAGTGCTTTTTTTTATTAGTTTTTTTTACTATCTATGTACATATAATAATCATTGAATGTATATACTCATCTACTGTGACCACTATGTGGCGCTAGGTTGTCACATATTTTATGTACCCTTGTTTGCCTATTTTTGCATATGCACATACCTATGTGGTTGTAAATCTTATGAAATGATATTTATTATAATGTTTTTTCTTTTCGTAGTCCTTGTCATTGATATGTGTCATACACTTCATTATGACTAATAAATATGTATTTTCTATTCAATACCCCCACCTTGTCCATGGCCTCATTTAAAGTCCCAAACTTCCCCACTTGATTCACTAGTATGTTCGAAGAGCCTATATCTCCTGAACTCTCAACATCTCTCCTCAATCTGGAACCAGACGCACTGACTCGTAAACAATTTGAACTCATGATCCAGCTCCCTGCAGATGCAAAGCAAACTATAGCAAAGGCTTGGAAGTCCCCATACTTGGCTGTGGCGGAAACAAAACAGAGTAAATCGCACATTGTTACATGCAAAAAGTTTTTGACAAATATCAAATCTCCAAATTTGACAAAATGTGACAACCCTGGATTAACACCACTTACTGGCGGACTTTGAAGAGATGGTCCTGATACCATGGTAGCTAGTCGCTATATTTGCCGCATTTGAAAACACATTGGTGGTCAGGTCACTCTGGGGGGACTCTCGCCACTCCTCCCATCCCCTTCCTTCTTTTTCTTTTCACTTTCTCAAGAACCCTAGCCTATGGCCTCCCCATTTTTCATCCCCTCCCCTAAATTAACAGATCCCCTGTCACCAAGGGGCAATTTCTCTAAAACCGAGCCGATATTCCCTTAAGGTAGTTTAGGGCACTTACCCCATCTTCTAGCGTTCACTTAATCCCCACCACAACGCACCTTGTCCTTCTTAAAAGGGCTCCTGCTCCAACTATAGATATACTTCATGTATACTACAGGTCAATCAACCCGCTTACAAGTTCAGTATAGTTTTTACTTTTGAACCCCTACAGTCAGTACTTTTAATTTGTTCAGTGATCTATTCTAAATGCCTGGTTCTTATCCTGAAATTTGTAAACCAACTATTGAATTTACCGAACTGACCTCCGTATGTGTACTTATTGTAGTTTTGCTACATCTACCTAGAACTACCTTTTAACTGTTTATAACGAATGTTTCATATCCTGTTCATTCAATACCTCAATAAAGATTGAACCAGGAGAATATCATCCTAAAATGAGCACCTGGACATTCACTACACTCAGTAGCATGTTAATCGTTCGTAATTGTCTGGGTTAATGATTTAAATAATTATTTAAACATAATACAATATTCTTTGCATGTCGTCATGTTGAATAATTTTCTTTACTGGCCAGTCAATTTACTTTATTGCATTTTGATCCCCTGTGGGTTGAATAAAAAAAATCTCACAGCTCAGATTGGAGCTACTGTATTAAAAATCTGATGTTGGCACATCAATCTCCCCTGTTGTACTATTGTGTTCTGACAAGGGGTCGACCCCCCAGCCAGAACAATATTTTCTAGTGTTAGTACATTTTATCTTTTGGGAGACATCAAATTTTTTTTCTTTCCAGAAAGCCAAAGACTAAAATTTAAATTTAGTGCAAAAAAAAATCTTGGCATGGATAAAAGTGTGGAGAACATTCATCAGGTTTTTTCTTTATGTCTGTGGCCCCTATGGGGGGGGGGGGGGGTATCAACCCAATCTTTTTATCCCAGTAACTATGGTCACTGAAATAGAGGGAAATTCAACATTTTACAGCTGTCACCAGACAGGAAATAAGGAACCATTTTCTATGAGGACACCTGTTCTGTTGACAGTTTTTTGTTTCAGGTACATAGTGTGAAGGGAAATCTCCCCAAAAGTACGTAGACAGCAGAAAATGTGGGAGTGGGAATTTAACCATGACCTAGTTCAAAAATTCCGTAAACATTTTTTAAACAATTAAATATATCTTCACACAATTACCATCAAGCAGCAATGTCACAAATGCTAAACAAAGTACATTTTATGTTATGAAATTCCTGAGGGAATGTGGATTTCCAATACTTAATTGCTATCCTAAACCAAATATAAATGCTAGTGATTATTAGAATGAAGACAGCATGTGTGCTATCATTTAATAGTATGACTGGTGGGACTGTGGTTTGCCTCTTCTCTGTCAGAGTTCAGCTTTGCTCCAGGTTACAGCAAAAAATGTATCTGTCCTAGGCCAAATACATTGTGAACAGGGATGGTGCTAGGCTATTTTGTGCCCTAGGCAAGATCAGATGTGCACCCCCCCCCCCCCAATTATTTTTTGTTTTTTGTCACTGCACTATGGGTGAGCAGGGACTTAGGTAGAAATGCAACTGCATCTGTGGTGTCACTGGAAACACGAATGTCCTTCCTTGGCGTGTCCACATCCACCCACTGACCCAACAACTGTTGGACCGAGGCTGTGACAAGCTCCCAGCGCCTCCTTCCCTTCTTTTACAGTGATGCACGGCAGCGTCCTGTGCCCTGAAAGGACTACTACTCTCAGTTGTCACAAATCAAGATAGGGAACCAACAGCCGTGGCCATAGGTGGCTGCATAGATTTCCTATCGGTAGCACCGGCCCCGAGTGTAAACTAAAGTGCCTTTACCTTTGATATGTGTAAGGCCGGGTTCACACATAGTAATTCAGGTGCAAGTCAGGTCTGAATTTTTTCCTGAATTCGCACCTGAATCGGAAACAAAGACGCACAAGACCCTTTCCAAATGCGGACCGCGGCCGCCCCGGAGGTGTGTAAACCGTCTACATTGCGAGCTGGGGCACACTCTCTTGTCATGCGAATTGGATGCTGGTAAACCTGCATCCAATTTGCATAAGTGTTAACCCAGCCTTAGTCTAGTACAAGTAATTCTTACTAAACATTTCGTATATTTTACAGGTCCCACATTTTTAGGGCACAATCATTTTGTAGAGCATAAAAAACTGCTAAAGAGACCTCTATTACGCAATAACCCACATTGCATTGTATTTAACTCATATTTTAATGTAAAACTTCATAGAGAACATAACATATGACTTGAATCACATCATGAACACATTATGCTATCCTTGTAGTTTATAAACTATTTAGATAATTAAATCTTTTGGGTTGCCAGAAATGAACACTAATAATAGGAAATTATTATTTACAGCAACATTATGAAGAAAGTTCGTTTTCTAAACCATCATTTTGGGCTAAGGAGGAGGGCAACATGTAATATTGGCCTTAAAAAGAAGCATACAGTCTGCAAAATTAGATAATGAGACAAAATTCATGAACAAAGACTTTAAACCTAGTATTAACAATATATTGGCTCCTCACATCTGTTATGCACATCAATTCCAAAATGTAATTATGCCATTATTTATAAAATGACTAACGAGGTGAATGGCATACATATTCAAAAAAGGAGTATACTATAAAAATGGAAACAAATGTAATGCGCTATTTAATACAAACATGGGGACTGAATATCAACATCCTTTTTTGACTTTCCAATATTTTCAATTTTCACTTTCCAATATTGCTAACCGATTTAAAAGTGGTTGTAAACCCCTTCAGGGAAGTTACACCTACAGGTTAGCCTAGATTAATGCCGCGTACACACGGTCGTTTTTTGCGATGAAAAAAAAACGACGTTTTCTGTGAAGTAAAAAACAACGTTTTTGAAACGTCACTTTTCAAAGACGATGTTGCATACACACCATCGTTTTTTCACAAAAAGCGAGGTTACGTTCACCACTCTTTTCCATTGAAGCTCGCTTCATAACCAGCTTCTGGGCATGCGCGGGTTGAAAAACGTCGTTTTAAACGACGTTTTTGCTACACACAGTGACTTTTTGTGAAACAAAAAACGACGTTTTGAAAAACGACACAAAAAATTCTAGCATGTTGGATTTTTTTTTTGGGTCGTTTTTTTTAAGACAAAAAACGACGTTTTGCCCACACACGATCAATTGAAATGACGTTTTAAAAAACAACGTTTTTTTTCATCGCAAAAAACGACCGTGTGTACGCGGCATAAGGCTTACCTGTAGGTGCTTTAAGTGGCAAATGTGCATTTTAAGGTTGAAGAATTAAAATGTTGAGAATTGCATGGAGAAATATATATTTCTTACTAATGAAACAATTCAATCCCTAACAGATTCTCTTCTGTTTAATAACTATAGACAATATTTCCCTGGAATGCTTTTTTTTTTATTGAAGCACCCCTTATCAAGACAGGGAAGCAAAGGACTGTTAGGCCCCATACAGACGAGCAGACAGATTTGTTCAAATCGGTCGGACAGACCGATTTGAACAAATCTGTCTGCTGGGGACGTATTGGTTTGATCGTGTACACACGATCAAACCAAGATCCCCACCGCCAGACGGCGCGCTGACGTGGCGGTGACGTTGACGCCGCCACGTCACCGCACCAGGAAGTAAAACACTTCCGCGCATGCGTCAAAACCATTCGATGCCGGTGCGAGAAGACATGTCTGCTGGTTAGCGTACTAACCAGCAGAAAGCTAAGTACAAGTCCAAAGGAGAAAGGAGATTTGCGGTCCAAGGTCCCAGACTATGGAACGCTTTACCAACCAGCATTCAGTTGAAGGAGAACCACTTAGCGTTCAGGAGAAAGATCAAGACTCATCTCTTTTGATACCAAAGGAGACAGGATCAACAAGCGCCCAGAGGTGATTAAGTTCGCATGTGCTGCGCTATATAAGTTTTCATTCATTCATTCAATAATCAAATCTGGTTTTTAAATGTTATATTTTTTATGTTATATAAAATACATTGGGGGGGAATTATAGTTAATAGCTGTAACCAGAATTTAGAATGGCTGCCACTTTTCTATTTGGTAGTATGGAAAATGGACTAGTGAGTAGTATAAAAGTATTATGCCGGGTTGTAAAATATTTTTTTTTTTTTATGTCATTAAAAATGAGCGTGTGTGGTCTTCAGAGCATTTTTTGGATTCTGAAAAACAGGCAAAAAAAAAAATCAAACATGCTCTATTTTTTAACGACGTTTTTCGGGTTGTAAAAAATGGTCATGTGTAGGCTTTAACGATGTGAAAAATCTGCGCATGCTCAGAAGCAAGTTATGAGACGGGAGCGCTCGTTCTGGTAAAACTACCGTTCGTAATGGAGTAAGCACATTCATCACGCTGTAACAGACAGAAAAGCATGAATTGTCTTTTACTAACACAAAATCAGCTAAAGCAGCCCAAAGGGTGGCGTCATCCGAATGAAACTTCCCCTTTATAGTGCCGCCGGACGTGTTGTACATCACCACTCTTTGCTAGAGCATTTTTCGTGTGTAGGCAAGGCCGTTTTAATGATCGGGTTGAAAAAAACGTTGTTTTTTCTAGAGCATGAAAAACTTCATTTTTTACAACCCGAAAAATGGTCGTGTGTACGCGGCATAAGATGCAGAAGACCATAGGAGTTTTTGCCAAAGAAAATGCGTGCCAACTTTGCTTACCATTAGATGCGTGCTGGCTTTCAGGCTCCTCTGTTGGCAGTTTGGCAAAAGGACAAGTAGCATGTTATGAGTGTCACATGAAAAATGAGTCGCATGTATTTGTATTGCAGTAAAAAATATAGCCAAAGAAAATACAGCCCATGCAAGGCATATTGGAAAAAATCAAGGCTCTGACAGAATCTCCGGGCCTGTCCTATTCTAATGCCATTGCCTAATAGGCTCTAAACAAACATTTATTATGCATCTCTATGTAATTGTACCTTGTGCTTTTATCTAAAAGAAAAAGGCTTACGTTATCCACCACCATACCTCCCTATTATGTTCATAGCAAATGATGTGTAACCCGAATCAATGGAATTTTCTCAAAATAATGCTTTAATCCTATTATTGGTAAAGTAGATTTATAAGCATGAGACACATTCAATATTATATATTATAGGAATTAATGACGTTATGTTTATTCTTCTACTGCTGTTACTTTGTAGTCTATGAGTCATCTAAATATCAAAGCAAGTTCTCTTGTCTTTTTGTTAGGAAACTATTAAACAAACACATGGATTGATATGATTTCATTGGAATTATTATGTTGAGACATTTTGCCCCTGGATTTTAACCTTACCTGTTTTTTTTTTTTTTTTAGATGGGGGGGGGGGGGGGTGTAGCAGAGCATGGCATATTTGATATTGTTGCAGTATACTTGATATTGTTGAATATTCACTGGGATGTGATTTTTATTTTATCTATTTCCATAACCTGCACCACCACTTCTATCTACTGTGTCATTCTGCAGCTGCAAATTGAAAAAAAAACAAAAAAAAACCACACGGAACATTTAGAAATATAACATTTAGTTAAAGCACCCTAGGTTTTCAAAATGCAGTGTTTTAATCAACTATCAGACCCATACACCGTCATTTGAGGGACACGCCAGCCTTATACATATGTATGTTGTCTTTTAAAAAAAAATTATACATATTGTTTTTTGAAAGTGATGGGAAATCCAAAATGTTACAATTTTCAGCAGAACACGAAGCGAGAGTACATTTTCAAATAGAGAAACCTGTTTCACCCCAATGGGACACAGACAGCAGAAAATAAACTGGTAGGAATTGAACCCTTTCCTGCTCTAATCAAAAGGAAAAAAAAAAAGCATTAACTATACACACATTAGGCATTTAAGTAAGTCTCAGGCCACATACACACGATCGGTTTGGTCCGATGAAACTGGCCTTGAGGCCAGTTTCATCGGGCCAAACCGATCGTATGTATGGCCCATCGGACCGTCGTCCGTCGGACCAAAGTTTTAAAACTTGCTTTAAAATCGGACCGATGGACGCCTGACCATCGGGCCAAACCGATGGTTAGTACGCAAAAGCATCGGACCGAAAACCCACGCATGCTCAGAATCAAGTCGACGCATGCTTGGAAGCATTGAACTTTGTTTTTTTCAGCACGTCGTTGTGTTCTATGTCACCGCGTTCTGGCCCGATCGGATTTTGAACGGATGGTGTGTATGCACATCAGACCATCAGGCCATCAGTCTGTAAACCGATGAAAACGGTCCTTCAGACCATTTGTCATCGGCTTGGTCCGATCGTGTGTACATGGCTTAATGATTGGTATGGGGGCTAAAATACTCTTCATTAAGTCACTGGAAGCACCATAATCTGTATATAAACTCTGCAACTCCAGTGACCCAGAAGGAGGTGCAAAGGTACTGGAAGCAAAAAACGTGGCGCCCTTCTTAAAAATGGGCGAACTGTTGATAGAGCAGATTTTAACTTGCTGATCTCGACTTTTCCTTTATGTTTTTCAGGATAATTATAAATACTTGTCTAGCGATACCCAACCAGGGGCTGCTTAAGATAGTTCAGTCCGCTACTCAATCAATATGACACTTTACAATTAATTGTTACCTCTACTCAGGTTAGCTTTATAAGTCCAGGCAGGAGCAGAGCAGAGGAATGACTCCCTTCGTGTCAGGCTTCTCTCTCCTGTCCTCTGACACCACAGGTCCAACTTTAAACACTATATACAAATCAATGGGTAATAGCTTAACTGCTTAGATAAACTGTCCCACACACCCAATGCATATACAAATAACCCCAACTGTAGTGCAGTGTCTATGTCAGAAATGCCCTCTCGCCAAATCATGAGATCAAGACCCAACCAAACGTACCGGAACAGACAGGCTCTCTTGGCAACCCAATTGGTCACCTCGCACTGAAACTATTCACTGTCGATGTAGGTGCGCCTCGATATACACCTCTCAGGCTGGATGTCCCTATTTGAAGTGTAGGCCTGAATCACACAGGGAGTTCATCTGAGAGACAGCGTCTCTCCCTCAGGTCTGGTCTCCTCCCTCCCTCAAGGCTGTTTTACTTTTCCTTAGGACACAAAATGGAGTCTTTACTTGCCTGTAACAGAGCATCCTGGGCTTTTTGTAGTTCCTTCCTAAATACCAGGTTATAGAGCCACTTGGTGAGGGAACTGCATGTCCCAGAATCCATTGCAGCTGCAACTTAGTACAGTCTTAGTACAGACTTAGTACAGTTTCTCTGATTGGCTGCTGTAACTGTGCCTTTAATTGGCTTACTTCTTTCTGCCAATAGGGACAAAGAGCCACTACTGAATGCACAGCTCTGTGTGTATGTGCCAGCTTGGTGGGGTTGTGGGTTATAGAATGAGACACCCGCTACACTTGTGTTGAACAGTATATTTTACAGTTTAGTTTAGTTTTCAAATTCTTTTGTTTGGGATAAACAATGTTGCCTTCTCTTGGTTGAAGATTAAGGTTATCTATTGCAAAACGTATTAGAAAAAAAACACCCAATCAAGGGCAAGAAAAAAATAAAATTTTGCTTGCACATGATTGGATGATGGAAATCGGCAAAGCTTCTCCTAATTTACTAAGATCTGAACCAACTGCTCTTAGAGAGAGCAACTGCTATTTTGCCCCTAAAAAAAGGTTTACAATTAATTGTGCGTGACCCAGGGAGACATTATCAATAATTTGTTTTATTTTTGTTTTGAAGCTCTTGGTATGTCTGGGATTAAGTACTCTGGCTTTATACTTCAGCATGATTGGCATAATATTGTTGGTAGTTTCTACCAAATTGCAGTATTAAGTGACAGACTGTTTGTAGAGATATATAGCTGAGCCAAAGTTTAGTTCTGAAAAAACAACCCAGTAGGGAGCTGTGGTTTTAACCAAAAGGTACAATATTCATGGTATTATCTGTGTGGTCTCTAAATGTTTATGTCAGTCCAAATTACATGTGGTTTCATTTTTAACTGAAGCGCAGGAAAAACTGTCATTACATCTTTAAAGCGGACATTCCGTTATTTTTTCAACTTTCCACCTAATAAATCTTCTGCTCTTGTTGTTTTAACTTTGGATAGTAAAATATATTTTTTTTCTGCCAGTAAATATCTTATAGAGACCACTCTTTCTTGTCTGGTCATTAGCCTAGGCTTATGACATCATGCATAGCTCTCTCTCTCTCTTTCACTCTCGTGAGAGTTTGCCAGGAAGGGAGGGGGGATGAGCCATAAAAGAGCCAATGAGAGCTCCGGGCTGCAGAGCTGGAGGTGTGCCTCTGTGTGTCTGTGTAAATACAGGAAGTTAACAGCCAGCATTTTCAGCCACACACAGTTAAAATGGATGCAGCCAGACATAGTGGAGGGAGATTTCTGCAGCATATTTGGCAAGTACAGAATCACAGTATACTATATATAAAATAATATGCAAAGTGGTTGGAGGGAAGCTTCAGAATGGCAAAGATGTTGTTTTTTTGCAAATTAAGTGAGAAAACTGAAGTTGCTCTTTAAGTTCAGCTCTATCTAACAAGTGTGAGAACTAAGTGAGTACTGGACTTTGAGCTTGTTTAGGCAGGGTTGTCACTCTGCAGAAGTACATGGTTGTCATTTGAAATGTTTTTTCAATGTTTTCATTGTCTATAATTACGTATCCTTGTTTGTATAGCCTAAAGGGCCACTACCATAAAATACCATAAAATAATGTGTTTCAATAATGTACTCTGTTAATTGTGTGACACAATAGAAATTCTAATTTTAGAGGTGGAAAGTTTTGAGTGAGCAAGAACAGAAATTATGTAGTATGACGCAGGCGGGGACCTGCCCTGGATCTTGAGTATATCAGTTGGGGTTTGGCCAGAAGCTCACTCTTCAATCCTTCACCATGAGAGAGTCACCACCTTAATGGCTTCACATTGTTTTGTTTATACATGCAAGGCAGGCAGGAGTCCTTTATGACTCCATCACACTTTGTTCTCATTTTCTTAATAGGGTAATTTTATTTATTTATTTATTTGTATAATGTGTATGTATGTATGTATGTATATGTGTGTGTGTATATTTAATGTATATATATATATATATATATATATATAATTATTTTTTTTTTTTTTACACACAACATGCATCTTTACAATAATCTTTTTAAATTATACATTCACATACACTTTTTTTTTATTTCCACTTTTTTCACTATATATCAGTTTCACACACCACTCACCATTCAATCATTATCTTCCAGATTGATGCGGATTGTTATTAGATCATCTATCCTCTCTGGGATTTCATTGTGATGACCTGGCCTGCCTACGAGCTGACCCCTTGACTTGGCTTGGGTTTCCTGCCTCAGCTTCGGGCCGGGACACGTATTCTAACCCTTCCCCCACTCGATGTAAAACTAAAAACAAACAATGACTACTAGACAATACAGCTACATTTAGAAGTCAGAATTTTGCAAAACAATTTGAGAAAACGTAATTGTTTCGGGAGTTACATCCCTTCATGAGAATACAATAAATAACCTCAAAATGTGTCAGAAGCAGAAATGGAGTAATGGGTTCTGTGTCTGAGGTCTGTCAGTCACTGCAAAGCCAACCCTTTTGGTACCCACCTAGCAGGGATGGATCCAGAGGGGGGGCAACAGGGCAGGGCTCCCCCCGAGAAAATAATGAGTCAGTGAGCGAGAGGACGGGCAGGCTGGTGAGTAAGCAATCATGTCACTTCGCAAGCAGGCAGGTGTTCTGTCAGGAAGTCGCTGCTACCCATCTGAATATACAACTAAAGTGACGTTGCGTCATGGCCATCTTGGTACACTCGCTTGGTACACTAGAGTTAGAAGTTGGTAAGCGGACATCTTTATACGCCCACCAGAGTCTTGCTTTTCAAGGTTATTTTTAACAGTATACTCAACTAATATTTCAATATAAGCTGAGTTTACTGTTAAAAATAACTTTGAAAAGCAAGACTCTGGTGGGAGTATAAAGACGTCCGCTTGCCGACTTCTAACCCTAGGCTTACTGTGGACAAGTGTGGGTGTACCAAGATGGCCGCATTGCAACATCACTTTGGTTGCATATTCTGATGGGTAGTGCCTTTCTGACACTATCTCTCCCTGCCTGCCCTTACTCTGGGACACAGCCACTGGCAAGTGACAATCCCCATCTTGTGGCAGGCGACATTGGCAAATGACAATCCACATCTAGTGCCAGGGGATCTGGAAAGTGACATGGCAAGTGACAATCCGCATCTGGTGGCAAGGGATGTGGAAAGTGACATGGCAAGTGACAATCCGCATCTGGTGGCAGGCAACGGTGGCAAGTGACATGCTCAGGGCTTCCACGATTCTGCATTATGGTGAGTTGAACTTTTAAATTTTATATTACAATGTAATATTAGTAATAATGCGCTTCAATCATTCTGACACCAAATCAACCATGGCTCCATGATGATTGAAGCGCCAACACCAGCCATTGCTCCAACAAACTGCCCACAACATTTTCTGGTAGTGCCCCTTCTGAGACTAGACTCTGGATCCGCCCTGCCACCTAGTTGGGTCTTCCTTTTAGCTCACCCTGATGCCGACTTGAGAGTGGTAGAGCTGCCACATTATTACCGAACCTTTGAGGAAATTCCCTTAGACGTGTCCCATTCCCTCTGTACATTGAGGTTTTTAAGTGCATCTTGATTTTTTATTTACTATTTAATTCAGTGATTTTCCACAAAATTCAATGCCTATGGCTCTAATCGGGTGCTTAAAAAAAACACTCCCTGCCACTGTAATTCATGCGCCTGGCATCCTGAAAGGGGCCGGATGCATGAATAGGGGGTGGCCCCGGTGACCGTGGGTAGATTAAGGCAAAAGGTGGCGTGGATAGAGGGGGCAGCGCATATCCGCCCTTAATGGATGGGCCACCCCTGTACAAAACATCTAATAAGTGTCACCAGTTGAATTATACCTTGAAAAACTGGCACAAATTGGTAATTAAATATAATTTTTTCTAAATTTAGTTGTATTAAGAACTTGGACTCCCTGGAAGTCCTATATGGAATACAGGGGTGAAGGCTAAGGAGGATAAGGCTGAACGGTATAGAAGGAGTCCGGGAACTTGGATTGGGTATATGTGGGATTTAATGAGAAACCACAGGAATATTGAGAAGGGTCACAGGAGAGGGAAGTAAGGTGGGTTGGTTTTTCCCTTTCTTCTTCTTTCTCTCTCAGGGATGTTTGGAAAGGAGAGAAATACGTAAGAAGGAGACATATGTTTGATTTTGACAACAAGGTAAAAGGGGATGTACAATAATAAGATGGACCGTGACTGTTGTGTTGTTTTGTAATAATGTTCTGTTATGTATATATTTTTTTATTTTTTTATATATATATATATATATATATATATATATATATATATATATATATATATATATATATATATTGTACTGATTTGTTTTCAAATAAAAAAGAATTATAATCGGAAAAAAAAAAACATTTAGTTGTATATTTTTTGCTATTACCATAACCTGCCACCAAAGAACAACCTAAATAAAATGTTCCTGTTCCTGGTGATCACAGCAATACCACATAAAACATATTTGTAAAATTCTTGTATGTGTCCATAGTAGGGCCTAGAAACAATAGTTCACAGTTTGCTTTTTTATTCTACCTAAAAAACACTTACACTGATACTAAATAATAATAATAAAAAAAAAAAATGGAAAATGCTTTTTTTTCTAATCCTTCCTAAAATACATTGACCTTGGACCCAACCTTGACCATAGTCCTGACCTAGATCAAACCCCAATCTAACTATTTGATCATTATTTTTTATTTTATTTTCTCACACTTTTTTTGTTTTTATTTTTCTCCTCTAGCAAGGAGAAAAAGATGCAACATATTAAATGTATTATGTATTGTATCTTTTTCTCCATTCAAAAGTAAGAAAAAAACAAAACAAAAGGGAGGACTGTACAGTGACTGATGACAGGCTATTACAGCAATTATGTGATCAAGAATTAATATAAGAATCAGATCTGTCTGTGGGAGTGTTTTGGAGATCCTAGGAACCAGGGGATTGGATAATGTTTGTTTTAAAAACTGCTTGTTTTACGTGGATTTGTAATTATTTTACTATATACAGTTGGACTGATTTTGAACAATTGTTTTCACTGTATTATTTGTTGGATGGACTACTGATATATTGATTTAATGCACCTTATTTGATTTTCACAGCATTTTCTGTTATGATTTATTTTAATTGTGTTTATATATTTATTGATGCATTGATTTAATGCACTCCTGTTTTATTTGTATAGGTTATTTGTTATGTTATAACTTTTTGTTAATGTTGTTCATTATGGGTAACACTGTTCGTTGCAATAACAAAGAAAAGAAGTAGATGGACAGCCGCACTCCAACATGATACCAAAAATGTAAAAAATGGTGCCTTTAATACCAGTAAAAAAAATGACACTCCACAGCAATAAAAAAGCAAACAGTGGGGTAACAATGCTGACGCATTTCACATCAATAACTGATGCTTTGTTGCAAAGGCCATGGTTGAACTTTAAAGGGGTTGTAAAGGTAAATTTTTTATTTCCTAAATAGCTTCCTTTACCTTAGTGCAGTCCTCCTTTATCCTTATTTCTTCTCAGAAACCCTCACTTCCTGTTCTTCTGTCTAATTCCACACAGTAATGCAAGGCTTTCTTCCTGGTGTGGGGTCCCTTGGACCACAGGAGAGTCAGGACGCCCACTAACACACAGCTCCTTTCTCTATCTGCAACGTAGAGAGCATCCTGACTCTCCTGTAGTCCAAAGGAGGGGGCGAGCACGACACTCCACACCAAGGAGAAAGCCTCACATTACTGTGGAGTTACAGACAGAAGAACATTTACTAATGACCTCTAAACTCTGCCTCACTTACTACTAACCCCTGAACTCTGTTTCACTATCTACTGACCTCTGAACTCTGTCTTACTACTGAACCTTTGTGTCACTTACTAATTAACCCCTCACTTTGTGTCCCTTTAAGTCACAGCCAATATTCAGCATATCGAAAGTCACACCCAATAATTGTCGCTGCGCTTTCTTTTTCAGGGTCATGAGAGCCAAACTTATGATTTTGCACAAAGGCTTACGATGTTTAAAAAACACCCTGATAACCAGCCTTTATGAGCAGGTGCAAAGGGAATCTTCTTGTGTCACTCTTGCAAATTGAGAAAGCTTTACACACCCACCCAGGAAAATAACATGTGTGTAGCTGGTTTCTATGTAACAATTCTGACCTGTGGAATTCTCAGATCACAATGGCAGTGCAGCTGCAGTAGCCAGCTACACACTGTGGCTGTGTGTAAGGGAATGCAATCTCAGCTATTTTCTGTGTGGGGAGGAGGAGATCTGCTACCTGTGCCTAGGCTGTGTGCAGTGCAGGCATGGGTGAAGGGGCAATTCTGAGTGCCCTACCAGCAGTGAACCCTGTCATCGCCCTGCCAGCATTGACCCCTGTCCCGTTCCAGCAGTGACCCCTTTCCTCTGCCCTTTCAGCAAAGACCCGTGTCCTCCTTTTTGCCAACTCCTGTCTTTTCCTCTGCTGACCCCATCTTCTGCTTTGCTGACCCTAGCTTTTTGCCATACAAACTAATGGCCTGTGTGCACTACCCTGTAGACTGCAGACCCCATTCTCTGCTGAGCTGACCTGCCATCCTCTGTTTCTCTGACATTTTTTAGTGCACCATCACATCAGACTGGCTACCTGATGGGACCCAGGGATCTTGGTGAGAGCCCAGTCTATGTGCTGGGACTACTCCCAGTATAAACACATGTATGCGGCCGCACGGATAAAGCCTCACTTCCTTGTCACTGCATAAATGTGAACACTCAGCAGGAAGGGGTTAAAATAGACTGAAACTGGGGTGGGCCTCATCTCACCCTCCTCTCGATACCTAAAAGAGAGCCTGTGGGCAATAAACCCATGCTCACCTCTGACCCATTCATACGATTACCATTCTGGTCTGAATTATAATAGAGTTAAAGTTGTTTGCTGACGAAATGTACCTCTGCTAGTTTTAACGCATAACCAATGCTGTTTCTTACGAACAATTCACTTGTTACTTCACTGTCTGTTCTGCCATGTTGGTCAACTTTTACATTCCTTTATATCATTTGTACCAAGCGTTTCCTTTTCTTTTATGGAACATTTTTTTTTTTTCTTTCTCTGTGAATTTAAAATTTAATAAAAATGATTGAAATTAAAATAGACTGAAACTGATTAACTTTTTTAGTACCATTACTATGGGTATCACAAGGAAGATAACAGATGGTGAGCGATATACTTTTATCATAATATAACGAATAGCAAAAAATGTAACTGGGTAACACTGGGCTCTGCACAAAGTAAACTAAATGAAATAGGCAAAGTGAAGTTAGAGAAAGCTCTGTGGTTGTATCAGTGTGGGTGGTCTTATTTGTACATAAGTAGATGTAGGTGGACCTTGCATTGACTTTGCTAGCTCCAGAATCCAGTTTTTGGTAAAGTATTGTGGTCTGCACTATACTGGTGGATATTTTACCTCATGAATCACACTCGACTCATTCTGTCAAACCTTTGTACTTCACTATTTCAGCGACGACCGGATTTTTGTAATTCCACGATCACCATCTATTTTGTTTGTGTAGAAATTCAGGACAAATAATTAGTGAGTTTACCAGAAATATGCAAAAAAAATTTGGTAATGAAACATAAAAATGTGAAGCATTTGATGAATGTATGATCCCCTATTCCTTGTAAAATGAAAACATCTGCTGACCTGCACGTGTACAACTTGGCAGCCGATACCTCTTCAAAACAGGAGTGATTATTACTGTACATCATAGCCTTGGGCAAGAGAGGTGAATCCAGGTTGTTCTGTGGGAGAGATTATAATGTCAGTCAAATCGTGTATAGCATGCTCAATGCTAGGCTTTACAAACATTTGTTTTAATGTTATTATTGTGGTTGTTTTTATCTATATGCGGTATAAGCCATATGTATTGATATAGCTGCTAGCAAAGGATTTGATAAAGGCATCTGTTGAAATGCAGTAGCTGTTGTATATTTTCTCTTAGGAAAAAATGTATCTGGAGCAATCTGTTCAACAAAATAGTGCTCATTTAAAATGTACATAAAAGTGGAAGTAATAACAAGACGGTACTGTACATACATAACTGATATATATATGATGCAACTATTTTACCCACCAAAGGATTTGAAATTCTGCTTTTATTTCCTAGATTGGTTTGCAGTCTCCCTAATGCCCAGGCAGGCAAAATAGGAAGATGTAAAGCTGGACCAAAAAGTAATGGCGGTAACTGCTTAGCAATACAATTTGGCAGATGTGTTTGAATCAAGACTGGTTTAAAAATAATTACCGCATTTTCTGGCGTATAAGACAACTTTTTGCATGTAAAAAAATGCCTCAAAACTCAGGGGTCATCTTATACGCTGGTACCTGTCTGTCAGACTGCGGGCATCCATTATTCAAAAGCCACGCCTTCTCCTCAGGCTGTTCCGTGATAGGCAGAACACTCATTTTCCCAGCAGAGCCTCTGTTCAGTGTTCCACCTATCACGGATGCCTTCTCATCCTCGGCCCTCGGACGAGAGGACATCTGTGATAGGCGGAACACTAAACAGAGGCCCTGCTGGGAAAATTAGGCCATGTACACACGATAGGTTAAACCGATGAGAACGGTCTGATGGACCGTTTTCATCAGATCAAACCAATCGTGTGTGGGAGCCATTGGTTAGTTATCCATCGGTTAAAAAAAGCCAACTTGTTTTAAATTTAACCGATAGGTCAAAACCGATCGTTAGTAGGCACGACCATCGGTTAAAAATCCACGCATGCTCAGAATCAAGTCGACGTATGTTTGGAAGCATTGAACTTCATTTTTTTCAGCAGCACGTTGTTGTGTTTTACGTCACCGCGTTCTGACCCAATGTTTTTTTTTTTGGTGTGTAAGCTCGACGGACCATCAGTCAGCTTCATCGGTTACCGATGGAAACGGCCCATCAGACCATTCTCATCGGATGGAGTTATCGTGTGTACGCGGCTTTAGTGTTCCACCTATCACAGAATAGCCTGAGGAGGAGGCGCGGATTTTGAATAATGGACACACGCAGCCTGACAAACTCTGCAAACAGGAGAAGGTAGGGAGATCGTTGTGGCAGACAATGGCACAGTGAGGTCGGCAATGGCACAGTGAGGCATGTATAATGGCACAATGAGGTAGGCATGGCACAGTGAGGCATGTAATGTAAATTAATGGCACAATGAGGCATGTAATGTAATGTATTGGCAAAGTGAGATTTGAAAAAAGCTGAAAAAAGCCTGTTTCTGTCAGCGGTTGTTCTGGCTACCCCTCAGCTTCCAGACAGACTAGTAGGAAGGGGCTTGTCTTATACTGCAAGTATATCGAAAAACCAACATTTTAGCTGGAAAATTAGGGGGTTGTCTAATACGCCCAGTCGTCTTATACAGGTTTGTGAAAAAAACATGAGAACATGTTCTAAACGGAAAAAAAAATTGACTTTGTAGGCACAACCCAATAAAATTTGATACTTTTAATAGAAAAACACAGAATACATCACACTAATGCTATAAATAACAATAGGACAAGAAATGAAATAAATAAGGCAATAACAGGAACAGACAGGAGACCCGATGCATACAGCTCTGAGATAGACAATCGATAGCCACAAGGCTGGATGTAATTTATACAAATATAGCGCTGGGTGGAGTGATGATGTCTTATACGCCGGCAAATACGGTGCAAACACTTTGACAGGTAAAAAAGTTAAAGAACACATGCATCTTTGTGCACTTATCCCTCAGAATCCCCCTTCCTTATTTTTGGTAATAGCTAAGGATGGAGCTTGCATTTGCAGGAAACCGGGGTTCACTCAGACTTTGGACTGTCGCAAAGAAAAACTAAATTGTGTGTCCCCGCAGACCCACTGAAGCTAAACACCAGCTGCAGCCAGAAGTTATTAATTTACTGTTGATATTACTAACACCATTAATTGAGAACTTCCAATTGTGTGGGCTGCAAGTTTCTTTAGGTGGTAGGACTCAAGCAGCTTCCTGCCGACTAGCAACTGAAGGTCCCTAGCAACCATGATGTCATTGGTTGCTAGAACGCTAGTGAAATAAAAAAAAAGACTCTAGATATTTGTAACAACCAGTGGCAGTCGGTGCTCAATTTTCTTGGGGGGTGGCCCGCAGCCCCCCCAGCCAGCCATCCAACCACATAATCCACCCCCTAGTCCCTGCACTTACCACATCCAGGTGGCAGCTTCCTTCCTGTGTGTCCTCCCCAGTCCCAGCGGTCACTTCTCCTCCCAGCCAATCAGGAGTTAGGACTCATGGCCAATTGGGTCTTAGGACTCCCGGCCAATCAGAACTCAGGTCCCACTTCCTGATTGGCTAGGAGGAGAAACAGGCATACATTAGAGAATATTACATTTCTATTGTCACATAACTGGGTGGGCACAGGGCACAGTGCTCTGCGCCCTAAGCCCACCATTGTTGAAGCCAATTAGGCTCTAATTATGTACTTATAAAAAAAATTGGAATCCATGTGTCCAGCGCCCTGCATGTAGGGGACCAGAGAACAGGAGGTTCAAGACTGTTTTGTGCAATTCCACTGCACAGAGCAGGTAAGTATAAACCTGTTGTTATTTTTAAAAAGAGCATTTAGAATCACTTTAACCACTTCACCCCCGGAAGGATTTACCCCCTTCCTGACCAGAGCATTTTTTGCTATAGGCACTGCATAAATTTAACTGACAATTGCGCAGCCATGCTACGTTGCACCCAAACAAAATTGATGTCCTTTTTTTCACACAAATAGAGCTTTCTTTTGATGGTATTTGATCACATCTGCATTTATTTATTTTTTGCGCTATAAACAAAAAAATACCGACAATTTTGAAAAAATATATATATATATAAAATATAAAAAAAAATCTTCCTTAGTTTAGCCCGATATGTATTCTTCTACATACTTTTGGTAAAAAAAAATCACAATAAGAATATAGTGATTTGGGCAAAAGTTATAGCGTCTACAAAATAGGGAATAGATTAATGCCATTTTAATTATTAATTTATTTTTATTAGTAATGGCGGTGATCTGTGATTTGTATCTGACTGCGGACAGATTGGATACTTTTGACACTTTTTTTGGACCATTGACACTGATTACTGTGTAACTGTCACTGGCTGGAACGGAGTTAAACACTAGGGGACGATTAAGGGGTTAAATGTGTTCCCTCAGTGTGTTATAACTGTAGGGGGGATGGGACCACTATAACATGACAGAGATCCCTGCTCCCGATCACTGGTAGGGAAATGCCCTGTTCTGCCTCTCCGTGTCACGATTGCGGGCCACCGGCTAACATCGAGTCGCAGTGGAATGCGGCGGCCGCGTGCCAGCTATCTTGCGATTCAAAGGGGTGTGCCCATTTGCGCAGCCGAGCCATTCTGCCAATGTATATTGTTGTGCGCTGGAGGGCAATCGGTTATTATACAAGATACATTATTTTACCAAAAGTATTAGGACACGTCCTTGATTGCTGTATGGACAGATTTTATTGAATAAAGACATTTTTCACTGGAGTGTGGCTGTCTGAATTTCCTCTATTGCATTGTCATAGACATGGATGAGCGAGTTTGGGATGAAGGAACTTGGCTCGCCTGCAAAGAAGCGCTGACCTCAACCCAACAGCACACCTTTGTGATGAATTGGAGCGGTTAGCCAGAGGACAGCGGTCTGATGGACCGTTTTCATTGGTCAAAACCGATCGTGGGTAGGCCCCATTGGTTCTTTATTCTTCGGTCAAAAAATAAGACAACTTGCTTTAAAGTTTAACGCCTAACTGATAGGTCAAAACTGATCGTTAGTACGCACGACCATCGGTTAAAAATCCACGCATGCTCAGAATTAAGTCGACGCATGCTTGGAAGCATTGAACATTTTTTTCAGCACGTCCTTGTGTTTTACATCACCACGTTCTGACACGATCGGTTATTTAACTGATGGTGTGTAGGCACATCAGACCATCAGTCAGCTTCATCGGTTAACCTTCGGACCGTTTTATCAGATGGACTGATCGTGTGTACGCGGCCTAAGTGAAACATTTTAAGAAAATAGGACAATTATTAGGGAAGTGATTATGTTTGTAGATATATACATTATAAAAAGTAATTTTAAGACATATTATATTGTACTTTTGGCACTTTTAAGAAAATAGCCTATACTTTTATGGTGTTCAGTTATCATTCTATTCCATGTGAGTCATGATTTTACCAGTACAAATAGCTACTGCTGGATTGTTATTTTCTCTGTTAAGTGGTTTACTTTAGATAAATATATTTGATGGGTTTAAATGTACCTTTTCCGCTCACATTAAAAAACATTTTCTCATACTTTTTTAATTCTTTTTTTTTCCTATCTTTAAAATTATTTTTTTCTTTAAATTTCCACAGGGTACTTGGTTAGGAGTTTTCATTATTAGCTGCTTTAACCACTTAAGGACCGCCTACTGCACATTTACGTCGGCAGAATGGCACGGCTGGGCACATCAACATATATATACGTTGATTTTAGTACCCAGCCGTGGGTCGCGGGCGCGCGCCCGCGGGCGTGCGCCTGCGACCCGGTCCCAAGCTCCAGGACCGGGACCGTGGGATTCGCGGACCCGATCGCCGCTGGAGTGCAGCGATCCGTCCATGGAGCGGAAGAACGGGGGGAGAGCCGTGTGCACACACGGCTTCCCCGTGCTTCTCTGTGGCCGCAGCATCGATCGCGTCATCCCTGTTATAGGGGGACGCGATCGATGACGTCACACCTACAGCCACACCCCCCTACAGTTGTAAACACACACATTAGGTCACACATCCCCTACAGCGCCACCTGTGGTTAACTCCCAAACTGCAACTGTCATTTCCACAGTAAACAATGCAATTTAAATGCATTTTTTGCTGTGAAAATGACAATTGTCCCAAAAATGTGTCAAAATTGTCCGAAGTGTCCGCCATATTGTCGCAGTCACGAAAAAAATCGCTGATCGCCGCTATTAGTAGTAAAAAAAATAATAATAATAAAAATGCAATAAAACTATCCCTTATTTTGTAAACGCTATAAATTTTGCGAAAAACCAACCGATAAACGCTTATTGCGATTTTTTTTACCAAAAATACGTAGAAGAATACGTATCGGCCTAAACTGAGGAAAAAAAAAGTTTTTTTATATATTTTTGGGGGATATTTATTATAGCAAAAAGTAAAAAATATTGCATTTTTTTTAAAATTGTCGCTCTATTTTTGTTAATAGTGCAAAAAATAAAAACCGCAGAGGTGATCAAATACCACCAAAAGAAAGCTCTATTTGTGGGGAAAAAAGGACGCCAATTTTGTTTGGGAGCCATGTCGCACGACCGCGCAATTGTCAGTTAAAACGAAGCAGTGCCGAATCGCAAAAAGGGGCAAGGTCCTTTACCTGCATTTTGGTCCGGGTCTTAAGTGGTTAAAGTACACCTGTCAAGAAATATGTGGACTGCTATTGCTGACCTCCCATTGTGAAAGTTATGTGTCCCTGGCTGTCATGCTGATGTTTACCATCCATGCTTACTGCATCAATGACCCAGAAAAATAAGGAATTTCAGTTTTTCTTAATTTCTTTTGCTGAATGTTTTGTGACTGAAGTAAAACTTAGGCCGCGTACACACAATTGGTCCAACCCGATGAGAATGGTCCGACCGGACCGTTTTCATCGGTTCACCGCTGAAGTGGCCTGATGGTCTGATCTGCGTACACACCATCAGTCCAAAATCCGATCGGGTCAGAACGCGGTGACGTAGAACACAACAACGTGCTAAAAAAAATAAGTTCAATGCTTCCAAGCATTGGTCCGATGCTTTTGCGTACTAACCATCGGTTTGGTCTGATGGTCAGGCGTCCTTCTGTCCGATTTTAAAGCAAGTTTTAAAACTTTAGTCCGACAGACGACGGTCCGATGGGCCGTACACATGCTTGGTAAACTGATCATGTGTACGCAGCCTATGGCAGCCTACATGTCTCTCATGACATACATATTTTAGATTTGACTGCAGCACTAAATCTGGGCATAGGTGGTTAGTTTTCTTCTGTTTTGTTTGAATGAAAAAACAAAACAAAAAAACATAAAAACAACAGACTCCTTCATTCACACAAGAGAGGTGGATGGAAGAATTCCCCTGCACAGACAGGGCAATCTACAAAGACAAGGTGGTGGTTGGAATAGAAATAATGAATACCTCTGGAGAGGTGGGACTTTCTAGGCAACCATAAATAGTGATGATAACTAGGTCATAAAAAATATAAATTTATTACAAAATATCACAAGACTATAAAAAATTCATTCACAATGACGTATTAGTATACAGATCGGATTAGAAACAATAATACTGCTAAAGATCATCGTAGACCCCAGGACAAGGCTAAGGGTATGGATGGTCGTTTCCGACACATTTCGAATGTTATTTCTACATCCTTCTTCAGGGAAAGTAGGCAGTAAGGTTTTTTCTAAAAAGATGAAAAAATACATAATACAGAAAAACTTTCATAGTCAAGCATAGCATCGCAATATGTGGGCAGGAGGGAATCCATGGGGGCTCACAGATCAACAAAGAAGAAGAAAAAAAGACTAACCTCTTCCCAGATCAAGAGCACCTTGGTAATCCCTGGGGGGGCTGTAGGTGCATCCAGACCAAGGGGGGCACAAACCGGGTGACGCCTCCCAATGCTCGTGGGGCTTATCCAAGAACCAGGGGGGGATCCAAAACCATAAGGGGTGGTGGGATGATATTAAAAGATCACCATTTGGGTCAGCAGCCAAAAAGAACCAAAGGAAAACCCAGCCAAAGAAAAATATATACATGAAAATCACTAAGAGATCATTTGTCAGGCAGAGTAAAGCAGGACAAAAATAGAGCCTTAGGTGTACTCACCACTCCTAAAGATCCAATTCTATTAGAGAAACGAACCGATATTGCAGTGGGAAGTCCAATATCAAGATATAGCCAGATACCAAAATAGCCTCCCACTCCAACAGGAGATGGGAGGAAAGTGAATGCTGAGATTACCCCCCTGACTTCCTTTTATACTCACCTGGAGAATACTAATTGGCCCCAGGTGTGACTCCACCTCCCCTTTCAATGAAGTAAGTGTCCTTAATGATGAAATCTTAGCACTGATCTCAGTGAGTCAAAGCAGGTGTATCAGGTGCGCAATCGCACACCTCCCATTGTGTTACCAAGGGGATCAGATGCTGGAAAGGTGCTCAGCTCAGCGCCGGACGGTGACGTCAGTGCATGGCGCCCCGCGTGACTGAAGCGTGGCAAATCAAAAACACCGCGCGTCACATCCGGCGCGCCGCACAAAGTCGACGGCAGCGTCCCCGCGCGTCACATGACTGCCGCGCAACCAATCAGAGCGCCGTCAGTCATGTGGCATGAGCAATCCTAAGTAAAAAATAGCAGGTAATGGCGCCTACTAGAAATAAAGTGTATAAAAGGAATGTGCAAATAAATATAAATAGAAATAGTGTCTGTCCAAAAGAGTGCTGGTCCTAGTCAAAGTATAACATATATAACACAAAATAAGTTGACTATTAACAATTATGTGATTGAATTAGTATAAATAAAAATAACATAAAAAGTCCAATTCCTAGTGATAAAAATTTCCAAAATAGGTGTTGCAAGATTAATGATGATAATAATAATAATGTCCAGTTTTATAAAAATATATTATATTTCAAGATTGCTCCGAAAAGTAATGCTATAAGGTGATATGTGCTTCATGCAGGTATAGCAGTGGATCACTCAGTGCTCTCCCCCAATGGTCCCGCACTCACCGGATCCAACTACCTGCAGGGGTAATAGGCTTTCTCAGTAAGTCTCCAACTTCATCTGCTGGTTTCCTCACATGGGGTCTATCCAACCATTCAGCGCTCAGATTAGAGGTTTCCTTCCTCCTGCTTGTCCCATTTGCACATGTTCCAGCCAGGAGAGCACTGAGTGATCCACTGACGGCTATACCTGCAAAGCACATATCACCTTAAAGACTTTTCGGAAGCAATCTTGAAAATATATATATATTTTTATAAAACTGGACTTTTCTTGGTGTATTATTATTATCATCATTTAATCTTGCAACACCTATTTTGGAAATTTTTATCACTAGGAATTGGACTTTTATGCAAATATTTTTATTATACTAATTCAATCACATAATTATTAATATTCAACTTATTTTGTGTTATATATGTTATACTTTGACTAGGACCAGCACTCTTTTGGACAGACACTATTTATATTTATTTATTTGCACATTCCTTTTATACACTTTATTTCTAGTAGGCGCCATTACCTGCTATTTTTTACTTAATAATCACTCCCACCAGGTGGGTTTTTATGTAGGGGCAGCCACTTCAAACTTAATCACTTTTAATTTTTATTACACCACTTTTATATTTTTTTATTTAAATTGTCTGTGGCGCAGATTCATCTCTTTTTACCATGAGCAATCCTAAGTCAGCATCCGGTAAAGTCCCTCAAGCGCATCAGTGACAGCGCGACCAAGGCGCCCAAAAGCCACATCATATCTCCTATGAAGGAAGACGTGAGTGTCTGCACAAAAGAGGCAGGCTGTCGATCAAAATATCCACCCTCCAAAAACATGTCTCCAGGTTGGCACGAGACGTATCCGAAAGGATACCCAAAGAAGCCTTCCTAACTACTAGGGGGCAGGGGGACAAATCCTAAAAAATAGGTTAAATTAAATTAAGCATGGGTAAAAATTTATATAGGAAGGATACAACCTATAAGGATAATTGATATAACTCTTATATATAGGGGGTAATGAGATGGGGGGGCCCCCCCCAGGGGTGTCTCACAACTTATCCAACCCATTGGTAGGAAAAAGGAGACTAAAGGAATAAAATCACCACTGCCGGGAGAGAGAAAAAATTACCCATGGGGCATGATCACGCCCTAGGGCAAAGCACCTCAGTGCTACTCTCCCCCGGCAGTGGATGGTGAAGCCATCCCCTGAGCGGAGAAGAACCCACGAACATTGTGAGCCCATGGGGTAGGCATTCAACAAGCCACCCACCCCGGAGTGGTGCTTGCCACGTTCTCCCCGATGGAAGTCCACAAGAAGTATGTTAGAAGGGCAATGCTATATTTGGCTATGAATAAGTCAAAAAAGAAAATTATCTATAAATAATTAACATACTGTACATATCAAAATATATTTCAATCTGTACAAACATGAAATGATAACATACAATAATTTTACAAGAAATCCTACTTGTGTACATCTCTGCTGACACCTTAAAGATCCTGTGCCCGTACAGGGAGAGGGAAAGGAAGGGAAGGGAAGGGAAAAAAAAGGTGGTGGTTGGAAAAGCAGGACAGCCTGCTATGAGCCACTCTGTTGCTGTCAGAATGTACTCACAAACCTGGTGTCCAAAATCCTCTGAAGTCCGATTCTGTCTGCAATGTAAACTTATATTGTGCTCGTATCGCTGTTTCCATTTTGCTTGTGGGCATTAGAAGCCCACAAGCAGGCACTTCTGTATTGCGGTGAATGCTGATGTCCCAGCATTCACCGCTCGATCCCGCACATGCCGCAATCGTAAGGGCGAGGAGCCGAGTATTATGAAAAACCCTCACCCCTTTCTTTGTTTATATCGTGCGTCACTTCCGGGTTCCGTAATCACGCAATGTTTAATAGTAATGCTCTGCAATGAATACTGGGAGCTATGACAGAAGCTCCCGGGGCACACTGCGGGTACAGGAAGTGACGCTATACCCGCAGCTTGTGCAGACAGGAAACAAGATCAAATATAAGGTACTGTGCATATTGAAAACTTATAAACATCCATTTTAAGCCATATTATAGTCAGCAGTATGATTGAACAAATGTCGAAAATAAGGTGGAGCTCCGCTTTAAAGCGATTGCCAAATCCTAATCTCTATCTGTGAAGGACTGATGTGGAGTGTTCAGCTTGCAGGTCGAGATTTTCACATTGACAGCTTAGAGGAGAATTGCTGCCTGTGTTTCTTGCTTTTAAGGGACTAGGCCGGCCTACACCCCGACTTGTTCAGGGTGGATATCACATTCACAACTGAAGAACTTTGGGTAAGGCCTAGGACATTGACACAACCCTTTTTGAATAGAGCCTGATGACAAAGGGGGAGTGGTTTCTCTCGCCAGAGACTCTTGGGGAACAAAAGCTTGTGCTATGGTCTGTTTATTATTGCCATAAAGTTCATAACCCTCTGCTGACAGACTGTACAAGTAGGTAGTAAGTTAGGATAGAGCCTGATGACGGCACGTTCACCCAGCCATATGGAATTTTTTGCAACCAGCTGGTAGGGCTTTTGTATAGGGGGAGGTGCTTCAGCTGACATTTCTGTGTTATAAAATAGTGTGGGGAAAAAATACAGCGCTACTAATCTCTATATTACACCACAAAAATTAATAACCAAATGTATGAAGCTGCTGTATATAACTGGTGCACCAACCAAAATAATAAATGATAATGATAAGATACGCGCTAGATACAACTAATATTGTGAAAAATCAAAATCAATATGATACCATATGTGAATCACTAAGGCTCCAAGCGGCCAAAGGAGTCATTAAACAATGTGCAATGTGCCGTATTAGTAGTGCTCAGTGGTCACATTCAATGAATAAATAACTAAATTTTATCAATACATCGATAACCACTCTACATGTATATAAAATAAAAAGGGTCCAAAGGGTGACTTTAAACAGTAGTGCTGAAAACAATCCAGTATTCAAGGAAGGGAACCAAACAACCATTCATGGAAAATGTCCAGCCCAGCAAAGTTTTGATTGGATTCACAAAGGTTCCTCCGATGTTATGTAAAAGAAGAGGGAGAAAAAACATACCATTGTGCAGCACTGCGGTTTCACTAATTCAATGCAAACTGGTGATAGATACACTCAATGACCATAACGATCAGAAGGCGCTCAATATTGCGATGAGTAAGCTCTGTCACAGCTGTTACTTTCAAAAAAGCCGCTCAGTGTATGCTGAGAACTCGTAACGAATCCTCCACTGGTCTCCGCACGTTAGGCTCCTCCCCACGCGTTGCGTCACCGTCCCTCTTCTTTTACATAACATCGGAGGAACCTTTGTGAATCCAATCAAAACTTCTGCTGGGCTGGACATTTTCCATGAATGGTTGTTTGGTTCCCTTCCTTGAATACTGGATTGTTTTCAGCACTACTGTTTAAAGTCACCCTTTGGACCCCCTTTTTTATTTTTATACATGTAGAGTGGTTATCGATGTATTGATAAAATTTAGTTATTTATTCATTGAATGTGACCACTGAGCACTACTAATACGGCACATTGCACATTGTTTAATGACTCCTTTGGCCGCTTGGAGCCTTAGTGATTCACATATGGTATCATATTGATTTAGATTTTTCACAATATTAGTTGTATCTAGCGCGTATCTTATCATTATCATTTCTGTGTTATAACATGTAGAGTTAGCTGCATGGACCTGTAGCAAGGATGTATATACTGTGAATGTGTGATGTATTCAAGTGTTATTTGAAAAAATATATATAAAATGTATATTTTTGATACCAACTTATTTTGTACATTGCCCCATCCAAGTTTGTTCCTTTTTTTCCCCTCCCGCATTTTCTTATGGGATGCTCTGCATTTTTCTCCTGGGCCCAGAAATCAACTGATTTTCCCAGCCATGGGGGGCAGGCTGGCTGTTGGGGGGGGCAGAATCCTCTAGCTAAGTGTGCTAGTTGTAGCGTAGGCATTTAAGGGTGTGCTGAATCTTGGTCAGGGTGAGTGACTCAGGGAGGCTGGATGACTCATCAGGCAACACCTTTGGTACCTCCCCCTACTTGCTGGAACCTTGGAAAATCTTCCAAGGGAGGGAGATTAGGAGGAGCTTCCTGGAGTATTAAGGATGGTCCCAGCCAATCCCCAGCTGTCTATATTGTTTATATGTTTTTATTATAACATGCAAATGTGCCATGTGATTTTTTTTACTTTTTATGTATTATGGTCCTCAATATGTCAATTTCATGTTTCATTACCTGTGTATGTACCTGTTTTAACAGGGTATATTATTTACTGTGTTACAATAAATACATGCTCCATTTATTAGTTCTTATCATATACCTCATTCAAAGTCCCAAAACTCCCCCTTTTATCCTCAGAAAATGGACTTGCAAAAAAAACAGGGTCCGTCCATCAGGGACAGTGGATTTCAGGTGGAAGCTGGAGATGGAGTGCTGACGAGGCTGTCGGTGGCCCTTATGGGTAACCCCCTAGTCTGGGGGGATGAACTCAAGCCTGGGGCATGGGTGCTGGAGGGATCCTTTTGCAACACACGGAGGAGTCCTGTCCAGAGGCACAGGAGCAAGAGTGAGGATAGCAGGAGCCACGAGCATGTTCAGGAGGTCTTCAGGAGAAATCAGCATGGTGGGCTGTGAGTGTGCAGTCCGCCGCATCTTCCAAGCCACACCCCCTATTGATTATGGTAAATGCACTTCTCATATTGCCTTATATTTGGTAATGGGGAGATTGTTGACACACATTGGGTATAAGTTATGCATGCCAACTGAAAACTCTGTATATGGCTTACATGGAATTTGCTTATCCATTTGACCATATCACAAGAGATTTTCCTTCCATGCAAAAATTGTTTAATTTGAAAACCTTATAAAAAATAGAATACATTTAACATTTTTTTTATTCAGTTATTTAAATAAACATTAAATATAGATGGCATGCCTAGAATATACCATGTAAACATCCTGTGTACCAAATCTGAAATTCCATTCTATCATTAATTTTCCTTTGTACCAAATCAACAAATGATATTGCTGTGAATATTCAGACAAAAACACCAAGGTGTGTTTTAAGTTAGTTTTCACACATTTAGCCATTGAAGCCATTCTTTTACTATAATAATTGCTAGAAAAGAAAATCCCATCTGGTCAGCCCTTTCAGATCATACTCTAGCTTCTGGCTGCCTTGGGGGCTACTAAACAGACTTTCTTCTCTCGTTCTCAGAGAGATCACTTTCCTCCTTGCATTAACTTTAAACATGCAGACTATAGTTTGAGCAACATTTATCCGTTTTACATGTGTGAAAAAAACTTTTGAGTTAAAATCTGTAAAATTAAAATATTTTAAGAATACTGAGTGATGTACCCCCTAATTTCTGGCTGTACCAGTAAAAATCAATTTTAAACCATAAAGTATACATTCATATACAGTGTACTAAACTAGACTTTCAAGGTACCAAATTACCTAGTGGACTGGATATAACAAACAATTATATTTAAATAGCATATGTACAGCTTATTTGATGCAATACTTGGATAAAAGACACACCCAAACACTCCAGTGCCATGTCTCATATTATTATTATTATTTTTATACAGGGTTTATATACCACCGACTGTTTGTGCAGCGCTTTAAAACAGTAGGGCAGACAGTACAATTACAATCCAATCCAATACAGAAGGAATCAGAGGGCCCTCGTTAGAGCTTACATTCATACCCCCATGTATAATGAAAAATCTCAAAATGTTACATATGTAATATTTACATATCATTTTTACAGAGTACTATTACAGGGCATAACAATATATACATAGAAATGTCTTCAGGACTATGCGAAATTTGATCAGTAAAAATCTATAGTGGCTACTCGGTGATCCTACATGCATTGAGGCACCACCCAATCTTTTATCCATGTACTGGATCAAACAAGCTGCATATATAAGAAATATGCCCAATAAATAATTTGCTACTTTGAAAGTCCTATTTAGTTTATACTGTATGTATGTATACTTCTATGATTGGAAGCATTATTTGGGATTATGGTACCTGTATATAACTATTTAGGCAGCCCATTTACATGAATACACTTCAATTAGGAATCTTCTAGTAGTTTGAACATTAGAATTTTGTTTATGATGTTGAAGTTAACAGTAAACCTCCAGACCTCTGTAAAACATGTACTGATTATTGCATTTAACAAAATAGCAGCCATGAAACTACAGGCTGGAGAAGCTCTTGTTGGATCCTAACCTAAAGGGAATAGGTTTGTGTTCAGATAGTTGAATCTAAATGTACTGTCTAAGAGCAGGGAGAAAATTGTATCTAAAAATGAACCAGGGTGGGCACTATCATCTTCTATTCCACTGTCCAATTAGGGCCTTTATGGCCAGTAAGGGAGACTCTAAAGTTGGAAAACTGTATTGAAGTTTCTTCAGATGAGTTGGTAAGTTGTCCCTTGGCCCAAATAAAAAAAAAGATTTGGAACTTAAAGATGAGACTTGCAAGCACTGCATGCATTTAAGCAGTACATCGATATTTTAGAAAGCTGACAGGATTGTTTTACCTATGCAGAAATGATCAATTATAATAAAGCTGGAACTTTTATTGATTAAAGACAAAACTGAAGAAATTTGTAAAAATGCTTTTATTATGCTTTGGTGTGGAGTATGACTTGTATTGTCCCAGTCTTTACAAGAATCCCCTATTGGGTCTATACTGTATTAAACATATGTATTCAAGTCTTACATAAAGGCAGTGGGAACTGGCAGACAGTTAGTTAAACCCAAGAAGTATCAATAGCTATAGCCAGGGATACAAACAGGAGTTGTAATTACCATGCTTACTATATTCACCTCCAATCATCTAAATATTGTAAAGACCCCCCTCAATATTAAAAGGACTCTTGACTGTAACTTAAAGGGGTTGTAAAGGTTTTCTTTTATTTTCTAAATTGGTTCCTTTAAGCTAGTGCACTGTTGGTGCACTTACTTTTTCCTTCGATTTCACTTCTAAATGTTTTTTTCTTTGAATTTCTCACTTTCTGTTTCTCCTCAGTAAGCTTTCCACCATCATCCAAGCAGTGGAAAGTCATTTAGAACAGCTTACTGAACACGTTACTGAGGAGGAACAAGAAGGTAAGTGAACCAACAATGCACTAGCTTAACCACTTTAGCCCCGGACCATATTGCTGTCCAAAGACCAGAGCACTTTTTGTAATTTGGCACTGCGTCGCTTTAACTGACAATTGCGCGGTCGTGCGACGTAGCTCCCAAACAAAATTGGCGTCCTTCTTTTCCCACAAATAGAGATTTCTTTTGGTGGTATTTGATCATCTCTGCGGTTTTTATTTTTTGCGCTATAAACAAAAATAGAGTGACTATTTTGAAAAAAATGCAATATTTTTTACATTTTGCTATAATAAATATCCCCAAAAAAGATATAAAAAAAACATTTGTTTTCCTCAATTTTTTTTTTTTGTCATTAAAGTTTTTTTTTATTGGAAAAAAGAAAAATCAGAGTACAAAATACAGCCAGGGTACCGAAAACACAAATCAAAACATATCAATACATACTCTGAAAAGTTAAGCTACTTTTATATCTTATGACACAAGATAGCAAAGGGAAACATCACAACCTAGGATATTACCCGCTACTAACTACTACTAAGAAAAATAAAAAAGGAAAGAGAGAAGAAAAAAAAAAGACACTGTGCCCAAACGGCTCATCTAGAATCTCTATATACCAATGGGCGTGAACAAGAAAAGATCAAAACTACAACCACAATCTCATCTCATATCTAATTGTGAGTATTGATCTGAATATCTAAACGCCACCCAAGGTGACCACGTCTGATTAAATTTCTTTGACGATTCCCTTGCAATGGCTACCGTTTCCTCCATTTGGTGGATATTCTCTATGGAGCTAAACCATTCTGGGATAGAAGGAATATCCTTCGATTTCCAGTGCCTGGGAATTAAGACTTTCGCTGCATTCAGCAGGTGTCTAACCAGTGATTTTTTATAATGCTGCATAGAACAATCCGCAATATGGAGTAGACAACATGCGGGAGAGAGAGAGATTGTGGTATCCGTAATGACCTTGATCACCTCACACACCCTGTCCCAGAAGGGTCTCAAACGAGGACATTCCCACCAGATGTGGAAAATAGACCCCTGGTCTTGCTCACATCTCCAGCAAGAATCTGATATCTGTGGGTACCATTTTTTTATTTTATCCGGGGTGGCATACCATTATGTTAAAAGCTTATAAGACGTTTCCTGAAATCTTGTACCAATAGAACACTTATGGGCAAAAATACAGGCACGTTTCCATTGCTTATCAATGAAGCTTGTTTTAATCGTCTTTTCCCATTGTACTTGTATTCCGGAGGGTATCCCCCCCCCCATATCTAGTTGAAGCCATGAGTACGTGAGGGAGGTAGCTCTAGGTACCGGAGCTCCAGCCAAGCAAATTTGTTCAAAGGGAGTTATTGGTCTAAACAACTGTTTTTTAGTCTGGTAAACCTGTATATAATTATGCAGCTGGCGGTAGGTCCAAAATGAAAGAGAGCTCTGAGGGTTCAATTCTCGTTTTAATAACTCAAAATGTTTTAGGGTGTTTGCCTCTACACAGTGTATCAATAGAAGGGGCATCGATTTGTCAGTAGGAGCAGAAATGTGCAGGTTCATCCCAGGCAGAAAATCCGGGTTGTGAGTAATGGGAGTAAGCGGTCCAGGAGATGAAGAGAGTTTATGTACAGTATTAATTGAATATGTCTGGAACTAAGCGTATGAGCACAAATTTACATATTACATTTTTCAATTGTTTATATTAACCACTTAACCCCCGGACCAAAATGCAGCTAAAGGACCAGGCTCCTTTTTGCAAATTGGCACTGCGTCGCTTTAACTGACAATTGCGCGGTCGTGCGACGTGGCTCCCAAACAAAATTGGCGTCCTTTTTTTTCCCACAAATAGATCTTTCTTTTAGTGGTATTTGATCACCTCTGCGGTTTTTATTTTTTGCGCTATAAACAAAAATATAGCGACAACTTTGAAAAAAATGCAATGTTTTTTACTTTTTGCTATAATAAATATCCCTCAAAAATATATAAAAACATTTTTTTCCTCAGTTGAGGCCGATACGTATTCTTCTACATATTTTTCATCAAAAAAAATCGCAATTAGCGTTTATTGATTGGTTTGCGCAAAATTTATAGCGTTTACAAAAAAGGGGGTAGTTTTATGGCATTTTTATTAATATTTTTTTTACTAGTAATGGCGGCGATCAGTGTTTTTTTCAGTACTGCGATATTATGGTGGACACATCGGACACCTTTGACACATTTTTGGGACCATTGGCATTTTTATAGCGATCAATGCTATAAAAATGCATTGTATTACTATAAAAATGCCATCGGCAGTGAAAGGGTTAACACTAGGGGGCAGGGAAGGGGTTAAGTGTGTTCCTGTTTCTGTTCTAACTGTATGGGGGGGTGACCTCACTAGGGGACCTCACTAGGGGGCACGCGCCCCCTAGTGGCCGCAAAAGAGAGGACGTAGAGCTACGTGCTCTCGCGAAACAGTGCCACCGTCCCACAGTAATATGACGGCGGCCGGTCGTCAAGTAGTTAAAGGAACCTATTTAGAAAAAAAATGAACCTTTACAACCCCTTTAATTTTGCACCTAATTCAAGCTAAACTGTAAGGCCGCGTACAAACAGTTTCATCGGACCAGTTCGATGGTGTGTACGGCCCATCAGACCGTTGTCCGTCGGACCAAAGTTTTAAAACATGCTTTAAAACCTGCCTGATGGACACAAAAGCATCGGACCAAAAACCCGCACATGCTCAGAATCAAGTCGACGCATGCTTTTTTCATCACGTCGTTGTGTTCTACGTCACCGCGTTCTGGTCTGATTGGATTTTGGTCCGATGGTGTGTACGCACATCAGACCATCAGACAAGTTCAGAGTTGTCTGATGAAAACGGTCCGTCGGACAAGTTTCATCAGACCGGTCTGATCGTGTGTACAGGGCCTAACAAATAACCTATATAAAAGTATGTATATGGAAGGCAACATTAAATGATTAAATAATGTGGTTTGTGTCAAATGCCACAATATTATGGGCATCAGTACAGAAATGTGTAAAGATATGTGTGTTCAGGTGTGTGTAAACATAATGAAAATCAATTATTGAAAGACCTGTTAAACTAAACACTTGTATATTGAACAGCAGGACATGTAGCATTTGTTGTGGTAGATACCTGATTTAAAATACAGATGTGATGCTACATGTTCATGTAATTTTGGTCTGTTATTTAAAAAACGTCTATATATATATATATTTATGTGCAAAAGTTGTAGGCAACTGTGAAGAAATGCTGTAAGAATTCTTTAAAAATATATATTTGAATTGTTTTGAAATCAAATCTGTTATCAAAAAGTTTTATTTTACAAAATGCAAAGTAGGCAAACAGAAGAAAAATCTACATCAAATCAATATTTGGTATGTAAACATTTACACAAAGTCAGGGATTTTGTAGGATTAGAGTCAGGTGTGTGATTAACCAAATGTACCAAGTGAGTGCTAATGATCAGCAATTTCATATGTAAGTTGAAACACAGTTCTTAAAACAGAAACAGCTGTGTAGGAAGATTAAAACTGTGTGAGGAACAGCCAAACTCTGCTACCAAGATGAGGTAATGGAAGACAGTTTCACGTCACAGGTCATACACAATAGCAAGCAACTTAGTTATCACTTTTGCCTTATGGCAAGGTGCTCCATCATGCTGAAAAAGGCATTGTTCGTCACAAAACTGTTCTTGGATGGTTGCGATAAGTTGCTCTCGGAGGATGTTTTTGTACCATTCTTTATTCATGGCTGTGTTCTTAGGCAAAATTTTGAGCAAGCCCACTCCCTTGGCTGAGAAGCAACCCCCCACATGAAAGGTCTCAGGGTGCTTTAATGTTGGCAGAACTGATGGTAGCTCACCTTTTCTTCTCAGGGAAAGTTTTTTTCCGGATACCCCAAACAATTGGAGAGGGGATTCATCAGAGAAAATGACTTTACCCCCAGTTCTCAGCAGTCCAATCTCTGTAACTTTTGCAGAATATCAGTCTGTCCCTGAATTTTATGCAACTCATCAATACATGAAAACATAGTAATTGGGGTGCAGAAAAAAATGGTAGCAGGTGCTCTGGACTGATGAGTCAAAAATGTCAATGTTTGGCTGTATCAGGAGGCAGTTTGTTTGGCTGGACAGCAGTACAATGAGTGTCTGCAGGCAACAACGAAGCATGGTGAAGGTTTCTTGCAAGTTTGGGGCTGCATTTCTGCTAATGGAGTGTATAAAGAATAAAATTATGTGCTTGGTGATTCGAAGAATATAAATATATGACCCAACAGCTGCACTCATAACACACACCATAAAATAAAAAATGTTGCACTGTCATTATTGTGATGATGAAAATCGATATGCAAATAAAACAGATATTTATAAACAATAAAAGTCCATTCCTGTGATTCACAAAACTTGAGAAACCTAGGCAAAGCAAGAAATAGCGTTGACGATCTCAGTAAATGAGCAGAGCGTGGAACTGGTGTATATTCCGATATGCCTGTTTACTAATCCTTGTTGAATTTTTTATAAAACTCTTGTGCTTTTAACTGGATGTTGTGCAAGGAGGTATTTTTCCTCTTCTTCCTGACACATGACTTAAAAGGATCTGAGGCTTGTGGGAAATCGATAGACACAATTTGGCGTTCCCTATAACAGGTGGAAAAGCTGAGCTGGATATACCCGTAGTGAGGGGTAACAACTCACTGATGCTTATATTGGCCTTGAAAGGTCATGATATCTGTTATGGGGATCACATGAATGACTTTTATTGTTTATAAATATATGTTTTATTTGCATATTGCTTTTCATTATCACAATAATGACAGAGCAACATTTTGCTTATTTTTCCTGTTAATGGAGTTGGAGATTTAGTCAGGATCAATAATGTCCTCAATGCTGATAAATACAAGTAGATACTAATCCATCATGCCATACTATCAGGGAGGCACGTTTCTGCAACAGGATACTGACTGAAAACATACAGCCAATGTTATTAAGAACTATCTTTAGCATAAAGAAGAACAAGGAGTCCTGGAAGCGATGGTCTGGCCCCCACAGAACCCTGATCACAACATCATTGCGTCTGGCTGGGATTACGCAAATAAACAATAGGATTTGAGGCAGCCTACATCCACAGAAGATTTGTGGTTAATTATCCAAGATGTGTGAAGCAACCTGCCTGCTGAGTTTCTTCAGTAGCTGTGTAAAAGTGCACCTAGAAGAATTGCTGCTGTTTGAAAGGCAAAGGATGGCCATATCAAATATTGATTTGATTTGGATTTTTATTCTGGTGGTGGTGATTGTTTTTTTTTATTTTAGGCTTCCCAGTCTAGAGGTGAGATGTGGGGTCTTATTGACCCCATATCTCACTGTAAAGAGGTCAGATTATGTCATATTCCTATTACAAGGGATGTTTACATTTCTTGTATTAGGAATAAAAGTGATCATATTTTGTGTCAAAATAAAAAAAAGTAAGTAAAATTAACAATAAAAAAAATAAAAAATGTTTTAAAGTGCCGCTGTCCCCGTGTTCAGAAGCACAGAAGCGTACGCATACACACGTAAGTCCCGCCCACATATGAAAACGGTGTTCAAACCACACATGTGAGGTGTCGCCGCGAACATTAGAGCAAGAGCAATAATTCTAGCCCTAGACCGCCTCTGTAACTCAAAATATGTAACCAGTAACAAAAATTTAAAGCGTTGCCTATGGGGATTTTTAAGTACCGAAGTTTGACACCATTCCGAGAGCGTGTGCAATTTTGAAGCGTGACATGTTAGGTATCTGTTCACTTGGCGTAACTTAATCTTTCCCGTTATGCAAAAAAATTTGGCTAACTTTACTGTTTTTTTTTATTCTTATGTATTTTTAAAAATTTTAAAAATTGCTGCGCAAATACCGTGCGAGATAAAAAAAGTTGCAATGACCGCCATTGTTTTCTCTAGGGTCTCTGATAAAAAAAACATATATAATGTTTGGGGGTTCTGTGTAATTTTCTAGCAAAAAAATTATGGGCCAGATTCAGGTAGATGAGAGTATCTTTCCTCTGGAGTAACGCTTCTCATTTACGTTACTCTGAAGACCCTTTCAGCGCAAGTCCTGTAATTCACATAGCAGTTGCGCGTAAACTTGCGCCAGAGTAACGATAATGCGCTGGCGTAACCCGACGCAAGTGGAAGTGGGTGTGATCATATGTAAATGATGGGCGGAGCCCAGCGCAGAGGCTTACGTTCAGCGCATCATCCACGGAGCATGCGCAGTGAGTGCGGCTCCACTCGCCCCCCTTGTGCGCATGCTCACAACTTCCGTCGGCACCACTTCCTGGGAAACGTCAGCGCAATGCGTTCCGCTGGGCGCTTAAAAGCGCTGGCGGAAACGCCATTCCGGCGCAAAAGTAGTTCCGTTTCCCCCCACCCCAGGGAAGATACTTTTGCACTGTAATGGCTGCTCCCGCTACCCCCAGAAAGAGGAGGAACCTCAACTTTAATGCCCAGGAGGTCTCAGTGATTATCTCGGCTATGGAGACGGATAATGAATTTCTCCATGGCAAAAAAAGCCGGAAGACCAGCCGGGAGAGGAAGCAGGGCATCCTGGAGTCGATTGCTGCCAGGGTCAATGTCCTGGGCTACTCCACCCGGACTGCTGGGGACATACAAAAGAAAATAAACGACCTGCGGCGCAAGGTGAGGGACAAGGTGGCCTCCATCAGGAGGTATGAGAGGGGCACAGGTGGTGGTCCCCCATGTCCTGTCACCCTGACCGCAGAGGAGGAGGTGGTTGCTCGCTGCCTGGAGAGGGAGCAGGTGGAGGGGGTCGCAGGCTATGACTCCGTGGAGGAAGGCACAAGGACAGGTAAGTGTTTTATAATCCCCTATTTGTTGTTTTGCATTTGGGGGGGGGGGACATGTGCCAAGTGTGTGGGACCACCAACATGTGTCTGCTTTGTGTCATCCACAGATGACGGAGCTGGGCCATCATCTGTCAGCCTGCATTCCACCCCATCCCCCCACGCCATCATGTGCCCGAGCCACTGGGTGGTGAAGAGGTTGTGGAGGAGGAGAGTGGCCACACCACACCTGCCGAGGTGGTTGTGGAGGATCCTGCTGTGGCAGAGCAGGACTTTTCATTAGTCTTGTCTGTCTCCTCCCCTTCTCCTGGCCCGTCTGTCGTCCCCTCCCCCATCCTTGGAAGCCCCTCAAGGGCGACACCTTCCACCCGAGGACATCCATCTTCTGGCCCCAGGAAGGCGACCCAGAAGACCAGGGGGGTGTCTGATGGTGTCCAGGACCAGTTGGCGAGGGATCACGCCAGGCAGACGGAACAGATGGGGGCCATAGCGGTGCACTTGGAGAAAGTGGCTGACAGCCTGGGCTCCGTTGCCAACCTCAGCAACGCAGTGCAGGATGTCAGCTGCAACTGCGCTGCAGTGGTCACCACTTTGGGGGAGGTGCAGGGGGATATAAGGCACCTCACTGCAGCCGTCCAGGCCAACACTGCTGCCATCCATGGGAACAGTGCTGCCATCCGGGAGCAGGGGAGGCTGAGTCGGCGGGCCCAGCATTACCAGGTGACCCGTCAGCTCCGGATGCAGGCCCAGACGAACACATACCTTGGACGGATAGCCAGGGCCTTGGAGGGCACGCAGGCCACACCTGCCAGGAGTGGCCCACCTGGGGATCAGCCACCTCCAGATGCCCCCCCACCCCCACCCACTCCATCCAGGCAGCTGCGGAGCCAGAGAGGGGCCCCCAGAAGAAGCCCCCGGCATCCCCGATGAGGCCTTTTTTTTTTCTTGTTTTATATTATTGTTTTTGACATACTCAGGTCATGAGTTTATTTTTTATTTTTCTCAGGTTATGAGATTTTTTTTCTTTTAATGATCAGGATATGATATTTATAATTTATTTTTGTACTGCACACGGTCAGGAGTGCAGGGGACAGTGTGAATGGTGTGTGAATGTGAGAGGGTGGCACTCCTGAAAGTAAGGGGTGTCACCCTCGGCCGTGGTGGTGAAGTTAACCCCACGGCTGAATGAATGATGTGTGAAAGGTGTGTGAATGGACAGTGACATCATTGGGGCCTTGACGCGGCGTTACTGCTCCCAACTCCTACATGCTGGACTTGGGCTAATCCAATGCGATGTGCATGTGGTGTGTGTGATCTAGGGACATTAGTGGTGTACACGCGTGCACTGTCTGTGTTATTAATGTTTTGGTTTAGTGTCCAAAGATGCCTACGGCGAGGACCCTCCTGACTGCTCTTCCATCAGCAGACTGGGTGTCCTCTGGCAGGTGGGGACTGTGTGGGTCGGGGGTCAGGTCATCACGTATGTCAATATGCAGGCCTTTTTTCATAGCAAAGTTATGTAGTATGCAACATGCACCGATGATCTGACACACAAAGGTAGGGGAATACAATAGGGCCCCCCCAGACTTATCCAAGCATCGGAAACGGGACTTCAGGAGCCCAAATGTTTGCTCAACCACTGCACGGGTTTTGATGTGTGCTTCATTGTATTTTCTCTCTCCTCTGGTTTGGGGGTTCCGGAAAGGAGTCATTAGATGGGGTCCCAATGCATATGCAGAGTCACCTGGAAGGGAAAAGACAGGAGAATGTTAGTCATGCATGTGCGATTTCTGTTGTGCATCACGGGAGGGGATAGTCATGCCTGACTCCCTTGTCACTCACCAACCAGCCAGCTGTCCCCATACATATTCTGGTTAAATTCTGCTGGGATGGGGCTCTGACGGTATATGAAACTGTCATGGCTGGACCCGGGGTGTTTGGCACGGACGTGCCATATGAGGCGTTGGGCATCGGCTATCACCTGTACGTTGATGGAGTGCCAATGCTTCCGATTGCGGTATATGTGCTCTGTGGCACTGGGGGGCTGTAGGGCCACATGTGTGCAATCAATGGCCCCCACAGTGCGTGGGAATCTGGCAATGTTGTAGAAATCTGTCATTGCCTTCTGCCGTAGCTCCTCAGTGGTTGGTCTGATGAACTGGTTGGACATGCGTCTGAGGATTGCAGGGACAACCTGGTGCACACATCTGCTCACGGAGGATTGTGACATCCCAGCCACCACTCCACTTGTACGCTGGAATGATCCACTGGCAAGGAAATGAAGTGTTGCCAGGACCTTCACCAGTGGCTGCACTGCTTGTGATCGGTGTGTTGGGCTGGTGATGTCATCCTGCAGGGTTGTGGTTAGTTCAAGTATTGCATCTGGGCTGAATCTGAATAGGCGATACACCTCCTCATCCCCCATGCCAAAGAGGTTCATACGTGTGCGGTATATCCTCTCACGTGCCCGCCTTCTTGGTTCCAGGGGACCCATCAGTAGTTCTAGGACCACGAGTGCCCCTGGCATGTTGGCACACAGAGGTGTTGTCCTTGCAAGTGGGGGTGCTCAGCTAGCTCCTATCGTCGGTAACGCTGCTGTAGCTGCTCTCCTGCTGACCTGTGACCGTCTGGAGTAAAGATAAAGCAGCCTTTTGTAGAAATAACTTTGCGCCGGACGGACCAGATACGCGCGGCGCATGTAGCCAGCGTATGGTGCTAATCCGTTCGTGAATTGTGAAAAATCCCTCATTTGCATATTTGCAGGGGAAATCAATGGGCGCGACTGATGCGCCCAGCGAAAATAAACGCTGACGATACTCTGGCGTCGGAACGTTCCGCCGGTCGCAAATGAGCCGTTATTGGGCGCATCTAGTTTGGTGGGTACGGGCACATAGAAACGTCGGCGCATCAGCACAGTTACGCGGCGCATATCCAAATACTCCAGCGCAAGTGTTCGTGAATCTGGCCCTATGATTTTTACATGTACTGTAGGAGCAAAGTGCCAGAATTGGCCTGGTTGTCGAGTGGTTAATTTACTTTAACTTGTGTTAATTGATAAAAAAATAAAGTATTAACACTTCTGTTTCAGAAAGAATTCAGAATTTACAGTATTTTCTTTACACATGCTAAAACTTGCACAGTAGACAGTTAGGTGCATATATATTTGGACATAGGCACAATTTTCATACTTTTAGTTCTATATGCCACCAGAATAAAATGTATTTTAATTTGAAGTGTAGACTGTCAGCTTTAATTCAAGGCATTGCACATAAATATCAAGTACAACTTTTAGAAACTGCATCCATTTTTATACACAGTCCCCACATTTTCATTGGCTCAAATGTAGTTGGACAAATTAATATAATCATAAATACAAAATTCCTCCTTTCTGATGCTTTGCCAGACTCTAACTGCAGTTTTTCTTTGTTTGTGGGTCTTTCTGCCTTTATTTTTGCCTTCACCAAGTGAAACGCATGCTCAATTGGGTTGAGATCAGACGATTGACTCGGCCTTTGCAGAACATTCCACTTATTTTCCTTCAAAAGCTCCTGGGTTGCTTTTGCAGTGCGTTTTGGATCATTGTCCATCTGTACTGTGAAGCGCCGTCCAATCAACTTTGCTGCATTTGGCTAAATATGGGCTGACAGTATATATCTAAACACTGCATAATTCATCGCGCTGTTTTCTGTCTTCTGTCACATGATCAATAAACACCAATGACCCAGTGCCACTGGAAGCCATGCATGCCCATGCCATCACACTGCCTCCACCATTTTTTACAGATGACGTTCTCTGCTTTGGATCATGAGCTGTTCCAAGCCTTTTCCACTAATTTTTCTTCCCATCATTCTGGTACAGATTAATCTTTGTTTCATCTGTGCAAAGAATGCTTTTCCAGAATTGGTCTGGCCGTTTTAGATGTTTTTTGGCAAAGTCTAATCTCGCTTTTCTTTTCTTCAGGCTTATGAATGGTTTACACCTTGTGGTGAACTCTCTGTATTAGCGCTTGTGAAGTTTTCTCTTGATTATAGACTTTGACAATGATATGTCCACCTCCTGGAGTGTGTCCTTCAAATGTTGTGAATGGGTTTTTCTTTACCATAGAGAGGATCCGCCACTATTGTCTTCTGGAGATGTCCAAGGCTTTTTTATTTTGCTGAGCTCTCCAGTGTATTCTTCTTTCCTCAGAAAGTACCAAACTGTTGATTTTGCCACTCCTAGTGTTGCTGCTATCTCTCTGATGGATTTGTTAAATTTTAGCCTTACTATGGCTTGTTTCACTTGCATGGACAGCTCTTTTGAACACATGATGTGGGTTCACAGCGATTCCAAATGCAAATACCACACTTAGAATTAGGGTTGTCCCGATACCGATACTAGTATCGGTATCGCGACTGATACCAAGCATTTGCCCGAGTACTTGTACTCGGGCAAATGCTCCCCATGCTTCACCCGATACTTGTACTGTCAGCAGTGATCAGTGGGGAAGTTCCATGCACCGATCACCGCTGTATAGATTTAAACCTAATTTCTCCTCTTCTCTCTCCTCCACGGCTTTCATCTGCTTTAAAATCAGCGGTGATCGGTGCTTGTAACTCCCCCACACACTCCCCGGACTGTCCCATGTCCTCCTCCAGCCCCCCTCCATTTTGCTGCAGTCCATGTCCTCTACCGTGTTTCCCGCCGTGTATTCCCGCCGTGTATTCCTCCGTGTATTGCCGCTGTGTATCCTGCCGTATATCCGCCGTGTCCCCCTCCGTGTTTCTCTCCCCCTCCCTGTTTCTCTCCCCCTCTGTGTTTCTCTCCCCCTCCATGTTTCTCTCCCCCTCTGTGTTTTTTCTCCCCTTCCGTGTTTCTCTCCCCCTCCATGTTTCTCTCCCCCTCCGTGCTCCTCCTCCACCCCCTGGAACTGTCAGGATGGAGAGCGGGGTAGGAGCTGAATTAACAGAGCGAGTGATCACTGTCTCTGTCCATTCACAGAACTGAAACATCGTAAACTGTGATTACAATGTTTCAGTTTATGAATGAAAAGAAGACGCTGTCTTCGCTCCATTCATTTTCAGCGCAGCTGATGCTGCTGAGAAAGGGACTGGGGAACATGTGTCCCTAGTCCCTTTCTTTGTCTCAAAGGGGAGATGTCAGAGGTCTGTTAAGACCCCTGATATCTCACCAAAGCCCCCCAACGGGGCTGAAAAAAAATAAAAAAAAATAAAGAATAATAAAAAAAAAAATTGTAGAAAATAATAAAAAAATAAAAGAAAAAAACACACTGACACGGTCCACCCCCCCTTAAAAAAAGAAAGCATAAATAAAATAAAAATGTTATAAAAAAATTTAAAAAAATTGTTAAAGATAAAAAAAAACTACTGACACATGTGCCGCTGTCACATGAGATTAAAAAAAAGTATCAGTATTCGGTATCGGCGAGTACTTGAAAAAAAGTATCGGTACTTGGACTCGGTCTTAAAAAAGTGGTATCGGGACAACCCTACTTAGAATCAACTTCAGACCTTTTACCTGCTTAATTGATGAAGAAATAATGAAAGAGTAGCCCACACCTGGCCATGAAACAGCTTTTGATTTAAGGGAGGATATTCTTAAGAGCTGTAATTCCTAAATCCTTCCTCCAATTTGGATGTACATATCCACAAATTAAATCTGAGAGTGTGCACTTTTAGCCCATATCCATTATATAACTATAGCGGACCATATATATATTATATATATAATTAGTTAATCATTTCAAAATATGATTATAGTTGCAGGTGACATTTCTAAAGAGTTGATACTGTAGGTAATCATTTTCTGCATACAACTTCCTGTAAGCTACTGTAGGTGCTTCACTGCAGAAATAAACCAATTACCAATAAATCAAGAGAAATTGAAGTAATGGCTCTCTGATGGTCCAGTTACTACCACACAGGTTCTCTATTAAAATAACTAAAAATGGAGCAAGAGGATCCATTGTAAGGATGAGAGAGCGTTTCTGTCCCAAGTTAAAACTTTCATAAGTTTTCTTTCCTGGACACTCTGAATGGTACATCTGAGAACTGAAGACTCACTGATTACAAGCAACTTTTAGACAGTAAATAAAAGTGGTAAAAAAAAAAATACATTTGGAAAAGTTTTAAAAAGCCTAACACCCTCCACTTTTTTTGTTTTGTTTTAACTCTGTGAACATAGTAGAATTTAAAAAAAGTTTTGGATTGGCAGCAATCCAAAACATTCGATGTGGATGGGGAAATTGCCTTAATTTTTTTTTTCAATGTACAGGCTTCTGCAGAAGAACTAAATATCCATCAACACTGGATTGGTATTAGTAAAACCGTGTCCTATTTTTAAAGCACCCCTTTTAAAGTGCCATATTAAAGCTTAAGGCATACAGGCTGATATCAACATAGTGTAGGAAACGTATGACCTCCAATAATCATCCTAGAGCACTTTGAAAAAAACGTATTGCTTTAAACACAAGGCAACTGGAAGGTCATGATGCTGATGGGTAATACAGTTGGCAAAATGTGCTAAGTTAAACTTACAAGTGAGGATGAAGTTAGAATAGATCAGTAGTGCAAATAACAGCAACCGACAGTTGAGAGCTCCCTAAGGCCTCATTTGGGCTTTCAAGTATAATCACATTTTAAACATCCTTTACCTACAAAACGTTCACTAACTAACATATGTTAGCACAACAGTTAAGTTATATTTATTATCCCAAGTGTAAACTTAGTCTTAAGTGTCGGGCTCCTATGTGTCTGTAAACAAGCCCAACATTTCTTTCTTGCCATCTGTTAATATAAGGTTATATCTTCCTAGAAATACATACTCTTAGGGGTATATTTAGAAATGTTTTCACCTAAGATTTCACCTAAGATTCCTACAATGTTCACTCAGAAGTCACACTTTTTTAAATTAAATCCAATTAAAAATGTGTGAATTTTTGCTGAAAACATTATTAAATAGACTCTTAACTATATCTGATTTGTATAGTTATCTAATAATTTAATCACTAAAGATTATTTAGATATAATCTGAAAGAGTTATATATTTTTTTCAATTGCAAATGTATAGATTTAAAATTGTGATAACCGCAAATAAATAATTATTGTGAAAAATTAATTGTATGTAAATACTTATTTGCACTGTAACCATTTTAATGCTTACACTTTTCTCTTGTTACAAGTCATGTACCAACATATGTTAAGATTTTTAACTTGCAATTGTCTTAAAATATTTTTCACCTTAGTGGAAACTGGAAATGTATTTCTTTCAGTTGCACTCCAGAACTCGATTGCTGGCATTGAATCGGAATCATCTTTATGCATATGTGGAGTGCAATGCACTGGGCAATGTGGTTGAATTCTACTGTGGTTAAATGCTCACTTGTATTCAGACCCAGTATGCAACTGCCATAACAGGAAAATGGAGGTTGTTAGTACCATGTCTATCTAGGCAAATTTCTGTTTCTAAGACTCTAATTAGGCTTTAATATTTTATTTTATTTTTAATTTTTTTTATTAAGGGGCAACTGTAATTAATTTTGGGTTGATGAGTTATAGCTTTTTTTTATTCTCACAAAATATTTATTTGACAAATGAACAGTTACTGAGTGCACCCATGATGCTGCTATCACAGAGTATTATTTATTTTGTACATTCAGATCAGTCTCTGCCCTCAAGGAATTTACAATATAAGGTCCCTTACTTGCACTCATACATACGCATAGTGGGGCCATGGAGTACAACCCAATCTGTTTGCTTTCAGGTTGTCCCTGTCTAAATAAAATGTTATATATATTCCAATTGAACAAGGAGGGAGTGACAGTGAAATACACAGCTGTGTGGATCATTTGAGCTTCAGCTACTGTACAGAGCTAAACATATGAAATAAAACTAGGGAGGGATGATGAGTCACTCTGCTTACATATTTGGCTATGGGTCCTTTGCACTTAAGCTATTAAACTCTGTAAAATCTGCCTTTTTCAACAAAGCTATCATGATTAGCCTGGTAAACGCATAAAAAAAAGCCTAGAGCTCCACCTGTTGATTTTAAATAGGTTATTATTAACTATTCATTCATATTTACCTAATTGAATATTGTTTATAAATAGGCAATATTAACTATTTCCAATCAGAGGATGGAGTTCTATGTTCTTTTTAATGAAAACTTTATTTTAAAGGATCACTAATTTTTATTTTATTTTTTAAATAACAAACATGTTATACTTACCTCCACTGTGCAGCTAATTTTGCACAGACTGGCCCTGAACCTGGTCTTCTGAGGTCCCTCGGCGGCTTTTTCGGCTCCCCACGCAAGGACTCAACACCTTAATGTGAGTGAGCTTGCATGGTGTTGAGTGCTTGCAGGCGCGCTCCCATGATACAGCCGGCGGCCATAGCCGCTCACTGTATCACTCGGCCTTGCCCCCCCAGTGTGCTGCGTCATTGGATGTGATTGACAGCAACGCAAGCCAATGACTGAGCTGCTTTCAATCAACCAATGAATGAGTCGGGAAGATGGCCAAGAAACCTGCTTGTTCACGGCGCAGTACTTTTGAGGGGTTAGGTAAGTAATCGGGGTTGGCTGGGGGGGCGCTAATACTCGGATGTTTTTTCACCTTAATGCATATAATGCAATAAGTTGAAAAAACATTTACAACCCCTTTAAGTCCTGAACATAACAAATAGTATGTAAAGAAAGTCACTATATGTTATTAACCACTTCAGCCCCAGAAGATTCGGCTGCTCAATGACCAGGCCATTTTTTGCGATACAGAACTTTGTCGCTTTAACTGACAATTGTGCGGTCGTGCGATGCTGTACCCAAACAAAATTGACGTAATTTTTTCCCACAAATAGAGCTTTATTTAGGTGGTATATCTCCATTTAAAAAAAAAAAGTTTAGGCCAATATGTATTTTTCTACATATGTTTGGTAAAAAAATTGCAATAAGCGTATATATATTGGTTTGAGCAAAAATTATAGCGCCAGATTCACGTACATTGGCGCATATTTTGACCAGCGTAGTGCACCTCCTTTACGTTAGACCAGCGCAATGTAAAGGCGCAATCACCGTATTCTCGTAGTATTTGCGCAGAAATTAGCGCCGGTGTAACGTTAATTCCGAGGCGTAAGACAATTTTTTCAAATTGGGAAGGACGTAGGCGTGTTACATTGACATGAGCCGTGACCCCATGCAAATGAAGGGCCGGCCGGCTCGCGCATGCGCACATGAAGCAGACCATGGTCAGCACCTCTGTGCGCGTGCTCACAACTTGGGAACGGCGCAATCAGTGAAATTGGAAGTGGACCCGGGCAACTTAGTGAACTACGCAGACAGCATAAATAGACAGACACAAACGCACTTCCTTTGCAAAAGTACATCCCTTTGTATCCCTTCCTATACAGCAAGGTGCTTTTGTTCTGTTGTTTGTTGCGTTGTGACTTGTCTTTGTGATATTTGTTGACTGTTTGATCTAGTGTTTTGTAGAATATATTTGAAAGTGTTTTTTGGTGACTGGTTGTGAGACTTTTTGGTTGATAGATTTTGTTTGTTTGTTTTGTTGCTTGATTTTTCTTGCTTGTTTTTGTGAGTGATTTTTGGTGATTGTTTGAGAGAGAGTTGTTGTATGAGTATGACTGAGAGGAAGCGGAGGAGCAATTTTTCTTTGGGGGAGAAACAAATTATTGCCCGGGCCATTACCCAATATGGGCGTTTCCTTCACGGCCCGGAGAGTGCCAACACCACCCCGGCCAGGAAAAAGATTTTGCAGAACATTACTGACCAGGTGAATGCATTGGGGGGGGGGAGACCCGGACACGGGAGGGGATCGTCAAGAAAATCAATGACCTCCGGCGTCTGGTCAGAAAGAAGCTGGCCAAAATGGCAGCCCATGCCAGGGGCACAGGAGGGGGCCCACCATGCCCTGTTAGGCTGACAGTGGAGGAGCGTGCGGTGGCCCACACCTTTAATAGACAACAAGTGGAGGGCCTGCCTGGCTTTGACTCCAGTCATGAAGGCGTGATGCCAGGTAAGGTTTTTTTTTTCTATCTGGTGTGTAGCATGTGTGGGGGAGGGGGAGGGGAAGGAATATGTGGCAAGTGTGTGGATCCTCCAACCTGTGAATGTTTTGTGTCATCCACAGATGTGCAGGAGGGTGCTGGGCCATCTGGCCTGACCGCTCCATCCCCGAGACAACAGCCTGATGAGGACCCCCCGACAAGGCTGGAGTCCTCGGAGGAGTTGGAGGAGGAGGAGTTTGAGGAGGAGGAGGATGTCATGTCAGCCGGTGTATTTTGGGTTTTGGAGGAGTCTTCCTCTCTGGCTGGTAGCAGCCAGCCCTCCATAAGGGCTAGCCCCTCCCACTCCTCCCCCAACAGGGCTCCCTCCCAAGGGCCTCCCCTTCTCCCCGGCCAAATCTCAGAAGGGACCAAGCCCTTCAGACCCGCCATCTGGGACAGGTCAGCCAGACTTTGGGGCGGATGAAGGAGAGCCTGTCCTCCATAAAGGATACGCTTGGGGACCTGGACTGCCACTTCCTGGCTCTTACAAACTGCCTAAACGTACTGCAGACTACTACAGCAGACGTTGGGCAGGATGTGAGGGCCCTCACCTAGGCTATCCAGGCCATTACGGCATCACTAAGTGCTGGCCTGACCAGAATTGCCGTGGCCTTGGAGGGCAGGCCGCCAGGTGGGCAGAGACCAGTGTGCAATCAATGGCCCCCACGGTGCGTGGGAATCTAGCAATTCTGTAGAAATCTGTCATTGCCTTCAGCCGCAGTTCCTCAGTGGTGGATTTGATGATTTGGTTGGCCATGCATCTGAGGATTGCAGGGATAACCTGGTGCACACATCTGCTCATGGTGGATTGTGCCATCCCAGCCACCACTCCACTTGTTCTTTGAAAAGAGCCACTGGCAAGGAAATCGAGTGTTGCCATGACCTTGACCAGTGGCTGCACTGCATGTGAGCGGTGTGTTGGGCTGGTGATGTCATTCTGCAGGGTTATGGTTAATTCCAGGATGGCATGAGGGGTGAATCTGAAGATGCGATACACCTCAGAATCACTCATGCCAAAGAGGTCTATGCGTGTGCGGTATATCCTCTCCCGTGCCCTCCTCCGTGCCCTCCTCCGTGCCCTCCTCTGTGCCCTCCTCCGTGCCCTCCTCCTTCTTTGCTCATCTAAAGTCATTAGTATAGCTATGAGCGTGGATGCCCCGGGCATCTTGGCATAAAGTTTGTTGTCCAGCAAGTGTGACTGCTCAGCTTTCGCTGACATGTAGACGGATTGTCTAATTTTATACCACCTTTTATATGGTCTAATTTTAGACAGGACATGCAGCTGTTGCGCACAGCGCGTAGCCTGCGCTGCACCAACGTTCTTTTGTGGATCCCCGTAACTCCCTCATTTGCATATTTGAATAGCAAATCAATGGTGTGTCTAGCGCAGTTTTGCGCGGACGGATACGCCGGTCTATCGAAATTACGCCGGTCCAAAAAAAGTAGATTTCTTGCGTATCTCGTTTTGGGGATGCGGCACATCGAAACGAATGCGCAAAATTAGACTTACGTCGCGCATCTCCTGTAACGCCGGCGTAATCGCTCTGTGAATCTGGCCCATAGTGTCTACAAAATAGGGGGATAGATTTATTTATTTATTTTTTTGTTTACTATTAATGGCAGCGATCTGTGATTTTTATCGTGACTGCGTTATTGTGGCGGACACACCAGACACTTTTGACCAATTTTTGGCACCATTGACATTTATACAGCTATAAGTGCTATAAAAATGCACTGATTACTGTATAAATGTCACTGGCAGGGAAGGGGTTAACACTAAGGGGCGATCAAGGGGTTAACTCTGTTCGCTCACTGTTAACTGTAGGGTGGATGGGACTAACTAGGGGAAGAGAGAGATCAGTCTCCTCTCCCCAGAAAGAACCAGGACCTGTGTGTTTACACACACAGATCCCACATGCGGGTGTCCGGCAGTCATCGGGCCCCCTGGGCACTTGCATCGGGTCTGGCAGTGTGCCACATGCACGTGCCTCCGACGGCGCACGCACCCCTAGTGGCATATAGGCAAAGCAACGTTGGTTCGCCCAGCCGTGCCATTCTGCCGCAGTAAAACTGTGGCGGCTGGTCGGCAAGGGGCTAAGTAAAAAAACAAAAAACAAACAGCATTTTATGTTCCTCGTGTTCCACAGTCATGGCTCAGAGATGACACAACCAATCTCTTAGCATCAGCACTATCAAATAGGCTAGTGGGCCTACTTAGGCCTGTGTACGTTTTTAATAATAATAATAATGCAAGTCTTATATAGCGCTGTCTTACCCTAACTTGCCAGGCAAGCTATGAAGCCAGGCGAGCTTCTTGCCAGGCAAGCTTCTGAAGCCACAGCCGAAGCTGTAGCTCATCGGGTCTCGAGGCGCTTATATAGTAACATAGTCACTATTACCCAAATCAATGGTACTCATTTTACCGACCTCGGAAGGATTGAAGGCTGAGTGGACCCCGCCGGGATCGAACCTGTGACCCTGAGGGCTCAGGTGATCACAGATTGCTGCAACAGAGCATTAGCCTGCTGAGCCATCTTACCACCTATAAAGTAAAAATTGTCAACAATTAAGTGGCAAGGGTAAAAAGCGTTAGTGGTAAGCAATCCAGTGGGAGGGTCAGCATCTTGAACAAAGTTTTCACCGGTCAGTGATGTCATTATTGTGGAGTTTTCTAGCATATTTGGATACCCAATATTTTGCCAAGTATGGGTAAGCAGGGAGCACCATCGGGGCACGCGCTGCCAGCTTCTAAAAATGTAGCTTTTGCCATATGGTGGTTACAACACATTTTGAGCACTTGTTTTATTTTATACACTCCCAATAAAGCTCTTTCTAAGAGTGAAACATGTGGGGTATTTTGCTTTTCTCAGTGAGTTTAGGTACACTATTAATTTTCAATATGGTATTTTGGTTGGTGGGAGGGGTTTTATTTCTAAGTTGCTCTCATATCTCTTTATTATCTTTTTTTTTTTTTTTTATGTTTTTTATTTGTTTGTTTTTTGGGTACAACAATTTAACAGATACACAGCCATAATCACAAAATTTGCAAATAACAAGTTATCATAGTTAGAAAACAACGCAGTCAATATATTCTTATTAGAAGACAGTGAAAAAATATCTGTTTCCTCTTGTAGCCCCTTGTGTCTTCCCCCTTGGGCCAGCCCTCCCCTCCCTCCCTCCCTCCCTCCCGCGGAAACGTGTTCTTCTTGTGTTGCTTTATCAGAAAGGTTCTGGATTACAATGGCATATTCGATGCTGACTGGGTTCTTGGCTAGGAGAGGCTTCCAGTGGGTTGAGAAGTGAGTTAGGGTCTTTCCCGTAGGTCTGCTATAGGGGGATAGCTAAGCAGAAGGTCTCTGGCCATTTTGGCCAGTAGGGGTTGGTTCCTAATGGTCCGGTCTGGGTTTCATTGTTAGTTCTCCCTACGGGGGATCTCCCGCTGCTCTTAGCCATGGTCCCCACAGTTTCGCAAATTTACAGTAATTCCCCTGCCTAGTGAAACACACTCTTTCACTGGAAATTGTTTGGTTTATAGTCGCCGTCCAGTTTTCTATGGACGGGGGAGCAGAGGCCTGCCATTTTTGGGCGATTATTTTGCGAGCCTGGAAAAGGCATCTCAATACCGCTTCCCGGCTACCTGGCGGGACTCGAGTGTCCTCCATACAACCTAATAGGCAGGTCAAAGCTTCTGGTTCGAGAGAGGATCCAAAAGCCTTGTTAATCCTTGCAATTATCTCTGCCCAGTAGCAATAAAGCTTAGGACATTTCCAAACCATATGGATAAGATCACCTTTGCCTTTGCATCTTGGACATTCATTATTTTGCCTCCATCCTAGTTTAAACATCTTTTGGGGAGTGTAATATACTCTGTACAGTAAGAACAAGTGGGACAATCTTTGCGATGGAGCTAGCCAACGACACCAATACTCCTTGTTGCAATATCTTGTCCCATTGTTCAGAAGTCACTTCCCCCAAATCGCCTTCCCACCCCTCTCTACTCTTGGTGGGGCCCGCTCTACTTATTGCTCTGGTCCCTAGGAGAGTATACATTAATGAAATTAAGCCTTTAGATGTACTGGCCTTAATTACTTTAATAAGGGCAGGGATCTTAACCCATGTAACAGTTTGTGATCTAAATTGGGTTTGAATGGTGTGGTGAACCTGGAGGTACGTATAGAATGTCTTGTTAGATATGTTGTATTCCCTTGCCAATTCCAAGAATGATTTCATGGTTTCACCCTCGAACAAGTGTGTTAAACGATTTATGCCCTGTCTCTCCCACTCCTCCGGTTTCTCTATGCTTATTACTTCCTGTATATTGTTGTTACTCCATATGGGGGAAAATTCCGTTACCCCGGAGTACTCCAGAAATGCCTTTGTTATCTGCCATATTTTCCTGACTAATTTTATGGTTGGATATTTATAGGAGAAAAAGTCTGCCTCTAAGGCTTCCACCAGTAGCTTATGCGGATTCCCTGCTAACAGCAGTCGACTATTGGGACACTCATGGTCTGTGGTTCCACAACCCGCCAAGTGTTGCAGCTGGGATGCTACAAAGTATAGTCTTGGGCGTGGAACCGCCAGGCCCCCCTCTTTTACAGGCAGTTGTAATGTTTGCAAGCTAATCCTGGCTTGGCCCCCCTCCATATTAACTCTCTTAATAACGTCTCTATTTTCTTAAACCAAACCTGACCTAACCAGATCGGGGAATTGTGTAACAAGTATAGCAGCTGTGGCTGCCATACCATTTTTATAAGATTGCAGCGTCCTGCTACAGACAGCGGGAGACGTTTCCATATGTCACTTTTTTGTTTTTAATTTAAGTAACAATAGAGCGATGTTAATGTTGGGTGACGTCCTTAGTGACCCAGATCCCTAAGTATTTCAATCTGGTGACCACGCTCAGTTGGGGCACCCCTGGTATTGACTGGACATCAAGTGGTTCCAGTGATAGCAGGGTGTATTTATCTCAATTGATAACCAGGCCTGAAAACTGTCCAAATTCCCCTACCATTTTAACCACTTGCTTACTGGGCACATATACCCCCTTCCTGCCCAGGCAAAATTTCAGCTTTCAGCACTGCGTTGCTTTAAATTAAAATTGCGCGGTCGTGCGACGTGCCTTACAAACAAAATTGACGTCCTTTTTTTCCCCACAAATAGAGCTTTCTTTTGGTGGTATTTGATCGCCTCTGTGTTTTTTTTTGTGCTATAAACAAAAAAGAGCGACAATTTTGAAAAAAAAACGCACAATATTTTTTACTTTTTGCTATAATAAAAATTCAATTTTAAAAAAAATATATATATTTTTTTCTCAGTTTAGGCCGATATGTATTCTACATATTTTTGGTAAAAAAAACAATCGCAATAAGCATATAGTAATTGGTTTGCGCAAAGGTTATAGTGGCTAGGAAATAAGGGATAGAATTCTGCCAATTTTTTTTTTACTAGTAATACGGCGATCTGCGAATTTTGTCAGGACTGCGATATTGCGACGGACACATCGGACACTTTTGACACATTTTTGGGACCATTCACATTTATACAGCGATCAGTGCTATAAAAACGCACTAATTACTGTATAAATGTGACTGGCAGTGAAGTTAACACTAGGGGGTGAGGAAGGGGTTAAATGTGAGTCCTGGGTGTGTTCTAACTGTGTGGGGGGAGGGGGGTGACTGGGGGAGGTGACCGATGCTGTCTCCCTATGTACAAGAGAAACAGCATCTGTCACCTCTCACTGACAGGACGTGGAGCTCTGTGTTTACACACAGAGCTCCACGTCCCTGCTCTAAAATGCCGATCAGCGGGTACCTGGCGGACATCGCGACCGCCAGGCACGCGCATCGGCATCTCGGGGACGTGCCGGGTGCGCGCGCGTGCCCCCCAGTGGCCGTAGAAATCGATGCCGTCAATTGACGGCAGCTTGGATATTCAGATCCCCTAAGCTGCCGTCAATTGACGATGAGCGGGGACTGAAGTGGTTAACTACTCTTCCCAATGAGGACCCAACGTCTCCCAAAAAAAAAGCACATCGTCCGCAAATAATGCAATTCGGTCTTCCCCCTCCTGTCTCCTGAACCCCCTTACATCCGCCCTCGATCTGGCCATGATTGCCAGAGGCTCCATAGCGAGGGCAAACAAGAGGGGGGACAGGGGACACCCCTGTCTTGTTCCTCTCTCTAATTGGAACACCTCTGAGAGCTCGTTGTTGATTCTGATTTTAGCCCTGTGTTCACTATACAATAGTTTAACCCATCTAATAATCTCTTTATTATGAGTGGTCAGGAGTCAGTGTTTTATTGCAGTCAGGGCAATTTCCAGGAAGAATGGAAGTAATAGATAGATTTTAGGAGCATATAGTAGGGTTATTTCTATTAGTTTACTAGAACCCCTATGCCTACATTTTGTACTTCCTTTAGTATTTTTACTGCAGTGCAGACAGAGCCACTAAAGCCCTGTACACACGATCGGTTCGTCTGATGAAAACAGACCGATGGACCCTTTTCATCGGACGAACCGATCGTGTGTGGGCCCCATCGTTTTTTTATCCATCGGTGAAAAAAAATAGAACCTGTTTCAAATTTTTGTTATGGTTAAAAAAACGATAGGAAAAAACGATCGTCTGTGGGGAAATCCATCGGTCAAGTCGACGCAGGTTCGGAAGCATTAAACTTTATTTTTCTCAGCACGTCGTAGTGTTTTACGTCACCGCGATGGACACGATCGGATTTTTAACCAATGGTGTGTAGGCAAGACTGATGAAAGTCAGCTTCATCGAATATCCAATGAAAAAATCCATCGGATTAGATTCCATCACATATACGATCGTGTGTACATGGCTTAAAAGGAGATAGGTTCAATGGTAAATTGAGGTAGAGAGTTATCTCTCAGTATACCCTTTCCTATAAGAAAAAACACACCGCAACCAAACTTTAATAAAGTCTTAAACAATTCTAGGCGGCATCCCTAGGTTTCCTGGTGTGGGGGCAGGCACACCCTGTGAGAGTTAAAAATGTAGGTTTAACAAACTTAATGGATCACCCTAAACTGTAAATACAAAAGTTTTGAAACAGCATTGACTTTGTTCATCCCAAATGGCAATGCCTAATGCCGCGTACACATGATAATTTTTCGGCATTAAAAAAAAACATTGTTTTTCAGCATTAACCACTTAAGGACCACCTACTGCACATATATGTCGGCAGAATGGCACGGCTGGGCACATCAACGTATATATACGTTGATTTCAGTACCCAGCCGTGGGTCACGGGCGCGCGCCCGCGGTGCGCTCCCGTGACCCGGTCCGAAGCTCCAGGACTGGGACCGCCGGACTCGCGAACCCGATCGCCGCTGCAGTGCAGCGATCTGTCCCTGGAGCTGAAGAACGGGGAGAGCCGTGTGTAAACACGGCTTCCCCGTGCTTCTCTGTGGCCGCAGCATCGATCGCGTCATCCCTGTTATAGGGGGACGCAATCGATGACATCACACCTACAGCCACACCCCCCTACAGTTGTAAATCCACACACAGGGAACACTTAATGTCACAGCGCCCCCTGTGGTTAACTCCCAAACTGCACTTGTCATTTACACAGTAAACAATGCAATTTAAATGCATTTTTTGCTGTGAAAATGACAATTGTCCCAAAAAAGTGTCAAAATGGTCCGAAGTGTCTGCCATAATGTCGCAGTCATGAAAAAAATCGCTGATCGCCGCTATTAGTAGTAAAAAAAATGTGTTTATAAAAATGCAATAAAACTATCCCTTATTTTGTAAACACTATAAATTTTGCGAAAACCAACCGATAAACGTTTATTGCAATTTTTTTTACCAAAAATATGTAGAAGAATACGTATCGGCCTAAACTGAAGAAAAAAATTTTTTTTTTATATATTTTGGGGGGATATTTATTATAGCAAAAAGTAAAAAATATTGTTTTTTTTTTTAAATTGTCGCTCTATTTTTGTTAATAGCGCAAAAAATAAAAACCGCAGAGGTGATCAAATACCACCAAAAGAAAGCTCTATTTGTGGGGAAAAAAGGACGCCAATTTTGTTTTGGAGCCACATCGCACGACCGCGCAATTGTCAGTTAAAACGACGCAGTGCCGAATCGCAAAAAGGGGCAAGGTCCTTTACCTGCATTTTGGTCCGGGTCTTAAGTGGTTAAAAACTACGTTGCCCACACACCATCGTTTAAAAAAAATGATGAACAAAGCGTGGTGACGTACAATGTGTACGACGGCACTCTAAAGGGGAAGTTCTATTCGCCTTTGGGCTGCTTTAGCTGATTCCTTTTTAGTAAAAGACGATTCGCGCTTTTCTGTCTGTTACAGCGTGATGAATGTGCTTACTCCATTATGAACGGTAGTTTTACCAGAACGAGCGCTCCCGTCTCATAACTTGCTTCTGAGCATGCGTGGGTTTAAATTGTTGTTTTAGCCCACACACGATCATTTTTTACAACCTGAAAAACAACATTGCTTAAAGCGACGTTAAAAAATGCAGCATGTTCAAATTTTTTTTTTTTTGTCGTTTTTTAGAACCTGAAAAATGATGTGTAGCCCACACACGATCATTTTAAATGACGTTTTTCAAAAACAACGTTTTTTCATGCCAAAAAATTATCGTGTGTACACTGCATAAGCCTCACTACAGGTGAATGAGACAGCTGACTGGCAGTAACCGACAGTTTCTGTTGTAATTAAGATTATATAAAAAAAAAAAAAGCCAAAAAGTACCAAAAAGATAAAAAGCCATGGAGCACAATTAATAATACAATTCACATTTCACTAACAGAATCACAAAAATAAGATTGCTAAAAGTTAGATAATGTCTATAAATAATTTCTTTAGAAAATAAATATAAAGAAATGTAAATCTTAAATGTAAGTATACATTTCCAGGTGAAAATCTTAATGAAATACACACACACATAATATATATATATATATATATATATATATATATATATATATATATATATATTTTACGTAGACAAGGAATCACAGTGGAATTTGTTGTATGTCCCTAATATCTGAGAAGATGGCATGAATATGGTAACTGTGATCTGGGAAAGATTGTTTTTAATGTGTGACTTTCATAAGCAATGGTTTTATGTTTGAGATTATCCAGTTACACGACAAAGTTGTACACAATGCCATGCACATTTACATATATTACATTATAACTATACAGTATATTGTCTGATTTTACTTCTTCTCAGCAAGTTTTGCTTATCTTATCTTATCTTATCTTATAAGAAACACATTTTTAAAAAAGGCCTCCCACTGCCTGGTAGGAAAAATGTTTTTGAATTATAGAAATCTGGACACTAAAGCCCTTGAGGACATGTAGTCATTTATGGCCATTGTCACTGGAGATACTGCATAGACAAGGTGCAAGGTCAAGGTTTTGAAAGCAGGGAAAGCAGCACACATACAATGTTCACATTAGCTAGACAAGACTTCTATCATTCAAAGGTTGATTAATGTGTGTGTTCATCTGTCTGTTCTTTTTATTATGTAAACTCGAACCTCTCCATCTGTGCATACAGGTGACCCTGAAACAATAAAGAAAAGGCTAAGATTTTTTTTAAAGCAATATGTAAAGTATTACAAGTAAATATACATCAAGTTACTGCTATTTTTCTGCCAAAGTTTTCTCTCATGATAATACTGCATCACAAGGCATCACATTTTATAAGCCCCAATGTTTTCTGCATTGTAACTTCTAAATGACAAAGGGTATAGAACACTCCACATTGTTATTTATTATGATATGCTCTCTGAAAGGCATGTTCTGTCTATGTAAATCCTAACAATACATTTTTCTTATTTGCTCCTTTTTGGTCCAGTGGAAATATTTTGCTACAGTATATCTGTTCAAGAAGTGCAAAGAAACTGACAGAAATCTTGTAAGCTGATAATTTTCTCTGTACTCTTCTTCTGCTGACTGTTATTAGCAAGCACTGTTCTCAGTTCTCTGTGGATTACAGAACACTCCTCCTTCCAGTGGTGGGGCATCCCTAAGGGCACACAGGTGCCACCCCTCTCTCCAGCCACCCCCTCTATGACCAATGGATAGATTCATGCATAGCATAGCATGAATCTATCCATGGCCACCTCTGCCACCCCCTATTCATGCAATGTCCTCTTTTCGGGGTGCCGGGCGCATGAATTACAGCGGCGGGGGTGTTTTTGAAGTACCTGATTAGAGCCATTGGCTCTAATAGGCTTCAAAATAGGTGAAATGCAAGTGCCATGCTGTTACCGGTTTGATGGCACAGTGCAGCGTTTGGCACAGTGGCAGCATTTGATGGGCACAGTGGCAGTGTTTGATGGGCACAGCGGCAGCATTTGATAGGCACAGTGGCAGCATTTGATGGGCACAGTGGCTGCAATTGATGGGCACAGTGGCAGTGTTTGATGGGCACAGTGGCAATGTTTGATGGCACAGTGGTTGAGTTTGAAGGCACAGTGAGGCTGCAATAAGTGTTTTTTTTTCCGGATTTTTACTGTTTGTTTGCGCTCCCTCAAAAATTTGGACCACCAGCTGCCACTGCCTCCTCTTAAAACACTTTCTGCCCTGGGGTGACAAATACACTATGGGGGTATAAATACAATACGTTGAGTGAGTAGTGTAACCCCAGGAAGGGAACTATTTTACTGACAATTACTGACCAAAAAATGGGGGGCAAATCAAGGGTGCATGTTATACGCCGATAATGTTCCTTGGAGGGAAAGGAGGGGGACGAGCGTCACCGGATATTACATAGCCGTCATCTCCTGTTTACTCTGCTCTCTCTCGGCTCTAACTTGGCTCTCACTTGGGTTTCACGTCACATACACCGTCCCGCCTCCGCCACCGGAATTGGACCAGTGTTCTGTCTATCACAGGAGCTGGTCCAATGCCGATGACGGAGGCGGGACTGTGTGTGTGTCCGCCGACTGAGAGCTGTGTAAACAGAGATGACAGCTCAGTGATTTTCTACACTGTTCAGGCTGCATTGATGAGAGATGAGATGAGCATTGAGGCATTAATCAGGCTGCATTGATGGGAGATGTGCTGCAGATGGGCATTGATCAAGTTGTATTGAGGCTGCAGATGGGCATTGATCAGGCTGCATTGGAGAGAGATGGGCTTCAGATGAGCATTGATCAGGCTGCATTGATGGGAGATGGGTAGGCTGCAGATGGGCACTAATCAGGCTGCATTGATGTGTTTTTTTTTTGTGTTTATTTAAAAAACTTCCCTCTTCCCTGTGTGTGTTATATGCTAATAAATACGGTACATTAATAGTCTCTAAATATTTTATAAGATTAGACAAGGTAAAAGAAAATGAAGCTATCACACTGAATATACATAATGTAAATCAAACATACAGTAATTAACATGAATGATTGCCAACCCAGGAATGTGAGAAATGAACACAAGTGAGGCTATTTGTAAAGTCCTATCTGAAGAGGGTTATCGCTAAACAAGGGGGCGCAGTGTATTTTCAGCAGACATTTAAGACAATACTTTGTTTCGAATGTTTTCAACATTTATCACTTGAAAGACGTTCCTGAGTGTTAAGTAACAGGAAGCCTAGCATTCCTCATTCCTCTTCAATTACCTCATCCAGCTGGACCCAAAATATCATTCTTCTGAGGACACCACTTAGTCATTTTCCCAATGACATACTATGTCAGATAAGGTTTTCTTTGCTCACTGGAGAGAGGAAGTGGGACTTGTGACAGCAGTAAAGTATTATGTCTGCATGACACAAGACTGTTGTTTAACATGTCAAAGAACTACACATTCATTTTAACAGAAATTTAAAACAAATGTATAGCATTTCTGATGTTACTGTAGATAAAATATAATGAACACCCTAAAAATGTAGAACAGAACATATTTGAATGCATTTAAATTGCAAATGTAAAAAAGTAGGAAACAACTGTCAAAGTAAAGAAAGCCATACTATTCCATGGAAAATATGTAGAAATGTTATTTTAAAGTAAAAATGTTTTAAAATACCGTACATCATAACAAATGCTTGATTTAATTATTTTAACAGAAAAAAAGACTAGATGTAGGTATGCACACCACCTTAAAAATAATAAGAGAAAGCAAACCCATACATTTTTTTGCATACCCTCGATGTATATAAAAAGGAAAGTGATGGTGCTGATTTAAATGAACTATGGCGGCTCAACACTGATATGGTCTAGAGCCAGTTCCAGAAAATATTTGACTAAAGCATGTGACATATTTGACTAAAGCAATATTTGACTAAAGCCCCCCCCTTCTGGCTTACACACAGAAGTCATTCAAAAATTGAGTTCAGTTATTTTCTAAGCTATGTTTCAAAGCCATTACTGACTGTCTTTGCATGGATTGATCAATATTTAAAAAGAGACCAAGGTCTTCATCCAATAACTACAGACCTCTTAAGTTCTTCTCCTCGTATTGTAGGAAAGGCCTGTCGTGGATTAGTAAAGGGACACATACGGGGATAGTTGCAGGAAAAATGTTATTCCAATGGAAAAAGTCAGACGGACCGCGTGTATGCCCCATCTAAGAAATTCTGATGAATTACATAGAGAACATGTTCTCTTTTCCTCCAATGGAATTCCGTCAGAATTCCGATGTGAATTTGGTCGGACAAAGGTCCAATCGTGTGTACAGGGCATAACTCTCTCTGGCCCACCCATTCACTTGATTTCTTTTAATAATTAAGTCTTCATATGTGGCCATTACTTGGGAAGTCTACTGTTTTCAGAAAGTTTTGCAGAGACCCTTTCACTAGCCATGCTATCATTGGGTCCAAATTCAGGTAATAAAAAATAGAAAGGCTTTCATTTAAATTTTCAGTAGCATGTTTTTGAAGGTAGGGAGGCTAAACCATGGGGAAAACAAAATATGAGCAGATTATATTTCATCTTTAAAGATCACATTTAGACAGTTGTGTTTCATTTACTAAATCAGGGGTATTTTCTGAATGCAGTGGGCCTAAGTGCAAGATCATAAGTTGGGCTGCCTTCCTCAAGAAAATAAATTGGCACATTTTTAGGTATTAGTATTAGAATATTTAGATGATGACTATTTTTATTACAATTTAATTCTATTTATGTATGTTCCAAATAAACTGACTATTGTGTCATTCTCATGAATTTATGACAATGCTCAGGCCGCGTACACACCATTAAATAAATCCGATCAATCGGTCTGACAGACCGTTTTGATCGGATTTGTCTGCTGGGATAGATTGGTTTGATTGTGTACACACGATCAAACCAAAATCCCCGCCGGCAGACAGTGCAGTGACGTGGCGGTGACGTTGACGCCGCCACGTCACCTTCACCAGGAAGTAAAACACTTCCGCGCATGTGTCGAATCCATTCGACGCATGTGCGGACAGATATGTCTGCTGGTTAGTGTACTAACCAGTGGACATGTCGGACGGATGGGTTCCCAGCAGACAGATTTTAAAGCATGCTTTAAAATTTGTCTGCTGGAAAAACCCGTCTGTCCGCCCGTACACACGATCGAATTTGTCTGCTGAAACGGTCCGTCGGACCGTTTCCAGCAGATGAATTTGATTGTGTGTACGCGGCCTTAAAGTTGTGCTTTTGTATTTTGCTGTATGTATTAGATAAATTAAATGTAAGCAATATGCTGCAATCAGTGGCGTAACCAGAGTTATGGGCGCCCGGGGCGGAATTTTTTTTTCGCGCCCCCCCTTTATATAAACATCCACGTATATATGTGCGTAAACGTGGGGGACTTAAACATTTGAGCTTTTTTTTTTACTTTTTTATATTTACTTATTTTTTTTTCACTCTTTTTATGTTTTTTTTTACACTTTATGTCATTGCTATTACATAGGGGGATAAAAATCCCCCTATATAATAGCACAGGTACACTGACAGGTCCTCTTTATGGAGACATTAGGGGTCTCTAGGACCCCTAATGTCACCTGGGGACCCCAAAAGAAGCTGATGAAGCACAGATCCGCTTCTTCTCTCTGGCTATAGCAGCCAGGTGACTGACAGGTGAATGCGGATGTAATCCATATCATTTCTGCATTCACAGCCTGGAGGGAGATCAGCAAGGAGGAAGATGCTGGTCTCCCTCCCATGTTACCTCCTGACACCCTCTCGAGCCGGTCCCAGGCCGAAGATGGGGCAGCGGATCCCGGGATTGAAGGTGAGGGGTCAGGAGGGGGGGGGCGGCGGCAGTACTGGAGGGGGGTAGGGGGGCACGCAGCCAGCACATATACACACTTGGCAGGCTATAGAGCCGCCGATCGTGTATATGTGAAAGTTCAACCGGTAATGGCACTGACCCCCGACACCTACACTGACACTGACCCCTACACTGACCCTGACCCCTACACTGACACTGACCCCTACACTGACCCTGACCCCTACACTGACACTGACCCCTACACTGACCCTGACCCCTACACTGACCCTGACCCCTACACTGACACTGACCCCTACACTGACCCTGACCCCTACACTGACCCTGACCCCTACACTGACACTGACCCCTACACTGACACTGACACTGACCCCTACACTGACACTGACACTGACACTGACCCCTACACTGACACTGACACTGACCCCTACACTGACACTGACCCCTACACTGACACTGACCCCTACACTGACACTGACACTGACCCCTACACTGACACTGACCCCTACACTGACACTGACACTGACCCCTACACTGACACTGACACTGACACTGACCCCTACACTGACACTGACCCCTACACTGACACTGACACTGACCCCTACACTGACACTGACACTGACCCCTACACTGACACTGACACTGACCCCTACACTGACACTGACACTGACCCCTACACTGACACTGACCCCTACACTGACACTGACACTGACACTGACCCCTACACTGACACTGACCCCTACACTGACACTGACACTGACCCCTACACTGACACTGACACTGACCCTGACCCCTACACTGACACTGACACTGACCCCTACACTGACACTGACACTGACCCCTACACTAACACTGACACTGACCCCTACACTGACACTGACCCCTACACTGACACTGACCCCTACACTGACACTGACCCCTACACTGACACTGACCCCTACACTGACACTGACCCCTACACTGACACTGACACTGACCCCTACACTGACACTGACACTGACCCCTACACTGACACTGACACTGACCCCTACACTGACACTGACACTGACCCCTACACTGACACTGACCCCTACACTGACACTGACCCCTACACTGACACTGACCCCTACACTGACACTGACAGCAATACTCACACCCCCCTCCCCCCAGCTTGGTGAAAATCCATCCTCCGAGTCCTCCTTACCTCTGTCTGCTCTTCTCCAGAGACTCCAGGACTCTCCTCAGGACAGACAGGACCCCAGCACTGGATGTGCAGAACTGCTTTGGAGTCCCGACTTCCGTCCCCGCCAGCGCCATCCACCCGCAGCCCGCTCCATGTCTGGTGTCAGATGCTGCAACTCCCTCCATGCTCCCATCTCCACACAGCGCCGTTACGCCGTACCACATGGCGGAGGGGAAGACAGCGGCCACGGCAGCTCACACTTCCAGTGCCTGTCTCCCGCCGCCATGTTCAGAGTTTCCCGGCGCACTGTGATTGGGCGTATGGCGTCATGTGCGGAGGCGGGACTTCCAGCCCCACGCCTCACATGACCCCCATATGCCCAATCACGGAGCGCTGGACATCAAACATGGTGGCTGCCTGGCCGGTCTGCACATCCGTGTCGGTGACACGGAAAATGAAAAATAAGGAGGTGGCACGGAAAGTCGCCCCCCTAAATGTTGCGCCCGGTGCAACAGCACCCCCCGCCCCCCCCCTTGCTACGCCAGTGGCTGCAATATACAGTGTTCTGTCTTTAATTGGCTCATTATAAATCCTACACAATGCCAGTGACTTTATTAACCATAAACATTATGCTGGGTGTTAAGGACCCTAAACAAGAAATCCAAAAATGAAATGAAAATCTCAAAATGCCCTAAAACAAAAGCCTACTGTTTTTATTTTTATATATATATATATAAAGGAAAGCCTTGCGGAAAAAAAAAGTTTACCATAAAAAGGTTCTACCGACAACCAATACAGACTATAACCCTCAAAGAAATTAAAACCCCCAAAAATACAACCTGAAACAAAGGCTCACTTTTATAAGGGAAGCCTTGCTGGGCAAAAAAAAAAAAACTGTTTAAAGCGGACCTCTACCCTTTGGATAAGTTTAAACTTTAGATAGTAAAACTTTTTCTTTCTTTCAGTAATTACCTTATACAGCCCACTTCCTGTTTCTTGGCTGGTAAAAAGACTAGGCTTATGACATCATGCACAGCTCTCTCTCTCACTCTTGTGAGGGTTTGCCAGGAAGGGAGGGGGGATAAGTCATAATGAGAGCTGCAGAGCTGGTGTATCTGTGTAAATCCAGGAAGGGAACAAGCAGCAGCTTCAGCTGCCCACAGTTAAAATGGTTGCAGCCAGTCTCATTTCTGCAGCATATTTGGCGTGTACAGAATCACAGTATATATATAAAATAATATGCAAAATGGTTCGAGGGAAGCTTCAGAATGGCAAAGATGTTTTTATTACAAATTATGTGAGCAGACTGCAGTTCCTCTTTAACCACTTAAGACCCGGACACATATGCTGCTAAATGACCCAAGGTGTTTTTACAATTCGGCGCTGCGTCGCTTTAACAGACAATTGCGCGGTCGTGAGACGTGTCTCCCAAACAAAATTTGCGTCCTTTTCTTCCCACAAATAGAGCTTTCTTTTGGTGGTATTTGATCGCCTCTGCGATTTTTATTTTTTGCGCTATAAAGATAGAGCGACAATTTTGAAAAGAATCACTATTTTTTACTTTTTGTTATAAAAAAAATCAAATAAACTAAATTTTAGTAAAACATTTAGGCCAAAATTAATTCAGCCACATGTCTTTAGTAAAAAAAAAAAAATCGCAATAAAAAAAAAATAGCTACCTAGCGGGAACAGCAACACTTATACAGCGATCAGAAAAATGATCGCTTAGTGACGCTGGCAATAGGGAGTGAAAGGGTTAACTAGGGCAGTGATCAGGGGGTTAAAACTTTATTAGGGGGGTACGGGGGCTACCCTGAACCTAACACTAACTGACTTTCACACTGCCTGTCACACTGACACTAAATGCAGTGATTATATCACTGCATTCAGTGACACTGTGACAGGGGGGTGATCACAAGGGGTTAATGTGCCTATGTGTGTGTGTGTCAGTGTTGTGTTGGTCTTCTCTCATCAGCAGCGGTGGGAAACAGCGCTGCGATGAGAGATGACATAATTTCCTCCTCCTGTGTAAACACAGGAGGAGGAAGTGACACGAAGGGGGAGCGCTCCCATTGGCTAGGAGCGATCGCGGGGGGGGCGGAAAAAAACGGACATCCGCCCGCTCTTCGGCGATCGCTCCCAGAGCCAGGGGGACCGTCGCACGTCGCGGAGGGGGTCCCGATCAAACCGCCGAACCGCACAAAGGCGAGGACGTAAATTTACGCCCTTGTGCCTGTACGAGCCATGTTGTGGACATACATAGGTGTGCGGCGGTCCTTAAGTGGTTAACCTAAAATAAAAGCCCTATCAACATACAATTAAAACACTTTTTAAAACACTTTTTAAAACACATAGCAAAAAAGAAAAGCTAAATGCTAAATGTTAATGAAGACAACAAATTAACCATCACAAATTACAATTAAAGACAAATAAGCCACGCTAATAAGAACAATAAAAAGGCAGCAATTGTGATAATTGTCCAAAAATATTCATCTCAAATCTACCTCGAACCCAGGGTAGACCAAAACCCATAACTCATCTGTAAAAATAACATATGCTCTATAACATGCTATGGAATCATATGAGAATTTACAACTTTTTTTTTATTAGAGATGGTTTACAAAAATGCAAAAAAAACATTTATAGTACGTCATTGTAGCAAATATGAAAAAATACAACCAGAAGCAAGGCACTTTTTAGAGCAGATTGAATAAAAGAAAAGCTCAGACATAAGGCAGGTGTTTTGTTACATACATTTTTTTACTAGCAGCAAGGTGGTAGTTTAACATACACAGATAGAAAAGTATAATTTGTGCAAACACTAACAAGGCAAGTGTGTCTTCTATAATAAAAATTACAGTGTCGTATATAAAATACACCTATTTAAAAAATGTAATTGGTTCTAAAAGCTTAAGGGTTTTTACAGTTTTGCATTCTATGCATTAAGGAGAAAAACCTTCCAGTATCCACTATCCCCCAGCCCCCCCCCCCCTACATGCTTACCTGGCTTTTCTTTAACCGGTTCCCGACTGGCATATTTACTGCGGCACAATCAAACTGCTGTGAAAAACCTTATATGGGCACAGGGTCCCCTTTCAGAGCTGTAAGAGTTTTTAGCCCCACCCTCCTAACTGTTCTGTGACATGCCGATCACCGTGACCGCACCTATTGCTTGTTGCAGCATCCAATCCTGAGAGTAACCGTTTGTGTTGCCTGGAGTTTCGGTGGAGGAAGCCAATGGAACTGATCATGACAATAGGAGTGAGAATAATGTGATCTGGAGTGCACTAATCCATTTTCCCAATTAACTTTTTGAGATATCCTGGAAGATAACCCCTTGATATTGTCTGGGCATAAAATATCCAAAGCGTGTTTTGACATAATTCTGGTAAGTGCAATTCCTAGGGGAGTGGAATCATGTGGCACGGTGAAGGTGGATTCTCCATACAACTGACAATTTCCAATGAACTGTTGCCCAAACACTTAGACCAGATTTGTCTCACTTGGGGCCAGATTCTCGTAGCTGCGCGCCTAATTATGCAGGCGTTGCGCATCTCAGATGCACTACGCCGACGTAACGCGGAGTGGCAAGTACCGTATTCCCTAAGTAAATGTGCTCCAAGATGCGCCTGCGTCGCGTAAAATCATCGGCGTAATCCGGCGCAACTCCAAAGTAGGAGGGAAGTGGGCGTGTTGCATTGTAATGAAGCGTGACCCCATGCAAATGCAGGCCGGGACGAACGGAGCATGCGCCGTGACGTGGATGACCCGCGCCGTGACGTGGTTGACCCGCGCCATGACGTGGATGCCTTCTGCGCATGCGCAAAGCCTCCCTACGATTCGCCGGTGCAGTGTATATAATGCGGCCACACATGCGCCCGTGCAGTGCAAACGTCTCCCTTTTTTTTTGATTGTCACGGGAAAACGTTGTGCTGTACCATGGCTTCTGTTGGTAAGGAGAGGAGGAAGAAAAATTTCTCCCCAGAGGAGAGGGCCATTGTTGTCAGGGCAATGGAAAGGTATGATTCACGGCTCCATGGTGCTGACAGTGCCCGGACCAGCAAGTCCCGGAGGGATCAAATCCTGATGAAGGTGGCTTGCCAGGTGAATGCCCTTTCTCACGAGACCCGGACACCGCAGGACATTAAAAAAAAATGAATGACCTGCAGCGTCTCGTGAAGGGCAAGCTGGCGACTCAAGCTCGGCATTCCAGGGGCACTGGAGGGGGACCACCCTGCAACGTCCGCCTGACTGAGGAGGAGAAGGTGGTCGCCCGCTGCTTGCAGAGGGAGCAGGTTGAGGGAGTTGGGGGCTACGAGTCCGAAAAGCCAGCCCTGAGGACAGGTAAGTGTGTTTTATATTCTATCTGTTGTGTAGCATGTGTGGGGGTGGAGGGGAACATGCGCCAAGTGTGTGGGTCCACCAACATGTGCATCTTTTGTGTCATCCACAGATGTGCAGGAGGGAGCGGGGCCATCTGTGGCTGCCAGGGCCCGTCCGGAGACATCCCCCGAACATCCAGTCCCTCTGGCTGCCCCCCTGGAAGAGGACTTATTGGAGGAATCAGGGCACACCTCTACGGAGGAGGTGGTTGAGGAGGAGCTCGTCGACCAGGAGCTCTACCTGGTTTTGGAGTGGGAGCATGGGTTGCCCGGACCAGCCCAGGCTATACCCCCATCTTTGTCAAGCCCCTCAGGATCCACCCCCAACCTCTCCAGTCCCTCTGTTTCCCCCCCCCTCATCTCCGGCCCCTCAACATCCTCCCCTTATGCCAGGTCCCCTGCCACTCCCCGGAAGGCAACAAGCAAGACCAGGGGTGTACCCAAGGTCCTGCCGGAGCAGCTGGCCAGGCAGCAGGACCAGCAGAATCGCCACCTTTCTGAGGTTGTGGTGGAGATGAGGCACCTGGCCGACAGCCTGGCCTCCTCGGGACACGTTACGGACGCCATCCTGGATGTCGCTGGGAACAGCGCAGCGACAGTCACCAGCCTGGTGGAGCTGCAGGCGACCACCTCCAACCTTGTGGGGGAGGTCAAAGCCCTGTGGCTTGCAGTCGTGGAGCAGACAGCTGTCCAGACCCGCATTGCGGTTGCCCTGGAGGGCATGCAGGCAGCCAGGGAGGGACATGGGGATGCTTCTCCTCCACCTGCTACCCCACCCCCCCACCTGTGGCTGCCCCCAGGCAAGTGAGGGGCAGGAGCCGTGGCACCAGGCGGAGCCCCCGCCAGGCCCCTTTTTTTTATTGGATTATTTTGCTCTGGTTAAGAGCTTTTTATTTAATTTTATAATGATCTGGTTAAGAGCTTTTTATTTTATTCTATAATGCTCTGGTTAAGAGCTTTTATTTTTATTTTATAATGCTCTGGTTAAGAGCTTTTTTTTATTTTATAATGCTCTGGTTAAGAGCTTTTTATTTTATTTTATTTTTTTTTTATTTTTTTTTTAAAGTGTATTTTTGTGCGTGAACTCGAGAGAGAGGAGCCGGACTGCAGGAGTTGGGAGTAGGCAGACCCTCCCCCCGGAGGCAATCGCCATCCTTCTCCATGCCCCTGGTGGCAATGGCGGGTGTGAAGGGGGGCCTCCCACTCACCCCGCCCTACCTGCTCCTCTTGGGAGCCCAACTGGGGCCCAACGGGACCCCAAATGGGGCAGAGGGACTCCCCCTATGAGGGAGTGAGGGGGCCTAGACCACCCAGCCAGCCCCATAGGTCCTTCGCCTCTCTTTATTTTTAGGAGACCGCATGGCCAAAGTGCGTGTGTTTTAAACCAATTTAGTGTGCGTGCAAGTGTGGTGTTTTTTTTGGGGGGGGGTGGGTGTACTAAGCACAGGCGTACCTTGCATAGCACACCCACCGGGAGCCGGGCTGAGACCACCAAACTCAATTCACATGTAGCCGAGACCGGGATCCGAACCCTTGGCTGCAGAGGTGAATGACTTGTCAGCGCAGTGCCAATCACGTTGAGCCACCACAGCCCGCCGTTTTTTTATTTTATTTTATAATGCTCTGGTTAAGAGCTTTTTTTTTATTTTATTGATACTGCACACGGTGCAGTGTGAATGGTGTGTGAATTGTGGGGGTGGCACTCCTGCCAGTAAGGGGTGTCACCCTCGGCCGTTGGGGAGAGGTTATCCCCACGGCTGTGTGAATGGTGTATGAATGGACAGCAACATCATTGGGGCCTTGACGTGGCGTTGCTGCTTCCAAGTCCTACATGCTGGACTTGGGCTAATCCAATGTGATGTGGATGTGGGGTGTGGGATCTAGGGACCACAGTGGTGTACACGCGTGCATTGTATGTGTGCCATGATAATTGTGTGTGTTTAACGGTCAAAGATTCGTAACACGAGGACCTTCCTGACTGCTCTTCCATCAGCAGACAGGGTCTCCTCTGGCAGGGGGGGGGGCTGTGTGGTTGGGGGGTCAGGTCATCACGTAGGGCAATCTGCAGGCCCTTTCTCATGGCAAAGTTGTGCAGAATGCAACATGCACCGATGATCTGACCCACAAAGTTGGGGGAATACAATACGGCCCCCCCAGACTTATCCAGGCATCGGAAACGGGACTTCAGGAGGCCAAATGTGCGCTCCACCACTGCACGGGTTTTGATGTGTGCTTCATTGTACCTGTAAGGGAAAATACAGGAGGATGTTAGTCATGCATGTGCCCCTTGTGATGTGTGCATCATGGGGGGGACAGTCATGCCTGCCACCCATGTCACTCACCAACCAGCCAGCTGTCTCCATACATGTCCTGCTCAAAATCTGCTGGGATGTTGCTTTGACGGTATATGTAGCTGTCATGGCTGGACCCGGGGTCTTTGGCACGGACGTGCCATATGAGGTATTTGGCATCGGCTATCACCTGTACGTTGATGGAGTGCCAGTGCTTCTGATTGCGGTAAATGTGCTCTGTGGCACTGGGGGGCTGGAGTGCGATATGTGTGCAATCAATGGCCCCGATGGTGCGTGGGAATCCGTAAATTCTGTAGAAATCTGTCATTGCCTTCAGCCGCAGCTCCTCAGTGGTGGGTCTGATGATTTGGTTGGCCATGCGTCTGAGGATTGCTGGGACAACCTGGTGCAGACATCTGCTTATGCTGGTTTGTGACATCCCAGCCACAACTCCACTTGTACGCTGGAATGATCCACTGGCCAGGAAATGCAGTGTTGCCAGTACCTTCACCAGTGGCTGCAGTGCATGTGAGCGGTATGTCTGGCTGGTGATGTCCTCCTGCAGGGCTGTGGTTATTTCCGGGATGGCAGCAGGGCTGAATCTGAAGATGCGATACACCTCCTCATCACCCATGCCAAAGAGGCTCATGCACGCTCGGTAGATCCTCTCACGTGCCCCCCTCCTCCTCCTCCTCCTTCTATGCTCCTCTTCCTCTGCATACATTAGTAGTGATAAGACCATGGCTGCCCCTGGCATGTTGGCATACGAATGTGTTGTCCAGTAAGTGTGATTGCTCAGCTCGTCCGTTATGGTGCTGCTGTAGTTGCTCTCCAGCTGACTTGCACACGATCTTGAGCAAAGTTACCCGTGCTTTTATGAGGGGTATGTTTACTCAAGGCTTTCGTGTTACGCGCACCACGAGTAGACAACGCCGAACGCGCGTAGTTTCGGGAATCTGCGCATCTCCCTCATTTGCATATTTGCATGCTAATTCAATGGGAGCTGAATATTTGCGAAGCGTAACTATGCGCCTACGCCGCGCTAGCTTAAAGCATTTTCGCCGCTCAGACGAAAAAGATTTTCTCGCGTATGTGGTTCTGTGTTTACCGCGCATCGATACGCAGGCGCACATTTACAATTACGCCGCGCATATCCATTTACGCAGGCGTAGCGCCTCTGAGAATCTGGCCCTTGGTGTTTTTTCACTATTGTCAGCTTACAGTGCACAACATATTATTGGAAAGTGCTGTTTTTCCTTAAGGACTTTTAAGAATTAACTTTATGTATTTTGCAGCCTAATTGCATAGAGACCCAGAAATCTAAAGAGCACTTTCAAGCTTTCAAGGGGCATCAATTAAGCATCTAATTTCCAGACTACCTATCACATGTTTGGAGGCCCTGAAGTACCATGACTCTAGAAACACACACAAAATTACCACATTTTGAAAAGCAAATACCCAAACAAGGTATTTTTAAGAAACATAGCAAGTTTTTTGAAGATTTTTCTTGCTACAAGTTACACAGCGTTATTTCCCACACACAGCATGTCCATACTTAGAATTGCACCCCAAATCACATTCTTCTACTCGCCCTGAGTATTGTGATACCACATGTGTGAGACTTTTTCAAGGTTTAAACAAAAATAAACCAACATTGTTTCAAAAACAATGTACTGTAATGTTCACCTATGTACGAATGATCAGGGAATATAGCTTAGTGTAGCGCCTCCTATACAGAGTAACATGTAACAATTACACAAATCATATGTGTCTGCCCCCAGGAATGCTATGTTAACTGGCCAGTTGGTACAGGAGACTGAACAAAGGGTAAACAAAAAAGTCCCTGTGGATCCAAGAGTGCAGTTTGTCCAAAGGGGATGGCTAGGACTGGTGTCTCACAGGAACATAGTCAACTGGTTATTTAGATGTGTCATTTCAGGCAGCAAGCTGAGACGTATTCAATAAACAGGCAAAAGACGACGCTATCTTATAGCAAAACGTACGTCGGGAGGTAGATGTGCTGACGTCATCGCTTTAAACGGGAGATCGCATGCTGCCCGGCTCTCCATTGTCCTTTGTTGCTCTTTTAAACTGTAAGTTGCCATTTTGGTTATTAAATTTGATTCACCATACGATACACACTATGTGAGTCTCTCTTCATTTTGGGTATGCAGGCTGAGCTTCGCGGCCTTTGTGCCTATTGAGTTTGTTCCCTCTGATCGCTCGCCTTCCCTGCCATTGGAGAATGCTATCTACGGGGAACAAGTCTAATACTTTTGGCCCATTACAGCTTACCTCTGGTAAGCATACAACTTTATAGGTGGTGGTGCACAGGTGTGATTGGTGACACATTGTGGTTCTGCTGTTTCCCTGCACAGCATTTTCATTTGTTCACTGGTTGCTGCTCTGTGTATCTTAATATAGGACTATCATATCGATTCATCAGTGATTGGATATTGCTTTTTCCTTTTTTGTTTGGTTCACATATGGACTATATATGCACTTTGATTTATATATATTATATGTTTTTTTATGTTTCACATCTCATTGGTTATTGATTTGTCAGCTTTGGCAAATGGTAATTCACTTAATCATTGTTTTTTGTTGTGCAGCTTTTTTTTTTTTCTTTTTTTGTATTTGTTTTAATGTATGGTCCTACATTATGAGCTGCGGCATTTACATTTTGATGTGTTAAGTAGTGCAGTATATCCAATTTTTCTCAAAAGATTATTCCAGGCAGCAGATAAAAATGTGGGCAATAAATAGGTCAGGGTCAGCACAGGCAGCAGGCAGAGGCAACACGGCTCTGGAGTGGTAATCAGGAACAGTGTTGCTGAAGCACTGTCTCTAGTGACACTGACATTGATATGACAGTGATGAAGTCTGCTATTGGACGAAACGGCGTAGGGAGGAACGGCGTGCTGACGACACCATTGTTTTTATCCTCACGACCATCCGGAAGGACGGGCGGATTGTGAGAGCCGGCCGGCTTACTATTTATATGCTTCCAAAGGATTCGTTTTTTGTAAGTGCAATCGAATTTCTTTTATTAAACTTTTAAAACGTTACTACTCTATGTTGGCTTCCTTTCTCTTCCCTTGGCTACACTCTGGGAGTGATTGTTTTTCTGGGATCCAGCCGCATTGAGACCAAGCTTGGAGATACACACAGGATTCCACTTTAATACCCGTTAAGGCAATCCAGCCTGCTGTGCTGTTGATGCTCACGATTATTATCTATCTGGTAAGCAGATTTACTATAAGAGGTGGAGGTGGAGGCTCTCTTCTGTCCTGCAGTATCTCAATCCCCTACTTGGGATATTTCTCTGAACTCACTGAACTTTGATTTTTCCCTGGAGCTTTTTACGAACTTTGTCAATTCAGTTTGTTTTCTTATATGATTTTGTCATACATTGGAACACTTGGTGTTGGTTTTTTTATATACAATTTTTCTGCACTCAATGCACATTTTGTTATCACCTTCACTATTGATGTATTAATTTTAGCAGCGCAGCACACCCAATTTACTATTGCTGAAGCACTGTCTCTAGTGACACTGACATTGATATGACAGTGATCAGAAACACGGTTGCTGACATACATTGGTCTGATTACACTGGCACTGGTGCAGTAGAAATCAGGAACACTGTTGCTGGCCTATACTTGTCAAGTGACATTGGCACTGGTGTGGTGGCATCAAAAAGAATGACAGGTCTTGACCACTGCTTTTAACTGTACTCACATGTGCTGATTTAGCTTTACTTATGTGGATAAAGCTTAACAATTCTTATACTAGAGTAGGAGTCTAGCAACTGGCATTAAACCCTTTTTCTGCCACTTGAACCGGTAGTTCAAAACTTAGAATGATTCTCTTGAACTTTCTACTGTTGTATCATTGCCAATACTTTCAGTACATGCTTTCTGCATTGGGAATGCATGTTGTTCTTTTTGAAACCATTACTATACCAGTGTATTTTCCTACAGCTTCAGCACTTTTATCCTTTCTCCTCAAGTATAGTCCCCACCACACATTGATGTGTGTAATCTTGTATATTGGTTTTACATGCTTTTCTTTGTACTGGTGTGATGGCGATCAATAAAACATGGTGGGTCATCAGTAGGACTAGTGTAACTAGAGATCATGAAGGCTGTTGCTAGCTGCAGTGATCTAGCGAAAATGTCACTAGTGTGCAACAATCAAACACTGACACTGGTCTGGCCACAATGGGACTGATGTGGTGGTTATCATGAACAATGTTCAGGTCTTACACTGATTTAGTGATACTGGGACTTGTATAGTGGTAATCAGAAACACTGCTGCTGGCTTACACTGGTCTGCTGACACTATCAAATAAGCCTGGTGACACTGACACGTGTGTGGTGGTGCTCAGAGACACAGTTGTTGGCTGTACTGGTCTGGTGACACTGTACTGGTATGGCAGCAATTAAGATCACAGTTTCTGGCTTACATTGGTCAAGTGACACTTGAAGTGGTTTGGTATTGATTAGGAACACTGTGACTGGCTCTGGTGACACTGATACGGATGTGGCAGAGATTGGCAGCACTGTTGCTGGCTTACAGTGGTCTGGTGACACTGGCACTCATGTGGCAGTGAACCAAAACACAATTGCTTGCTGAACTGGTCTGGTGACACTGGGACTGGTGTGGCAGCAGCAGAAACACAGGGCCAGATTCTCAAAGAATCCCCGGCGGCATAGCGTAAGCCATTTACACTACGCCGCCGCAACGTACTAGAGCAAGTGCTTTATTCTCAAAGCACTTGCTCCGTAACTTGCGGCGGCGTAGTGTAAATGGCCCGGCGTATCCCCGCGTAAATCAAAGGCTTGTATTTAAATTAAGCGCGCCCCAGCGCCGAACGTACTGCGCATGCGCCGGCCTTAGAAAAATCCCAGTGCGCATGCTCCGAGTTATGACGCTGTTTTCGACGTGAACGTAATCGACGTAAATCCCCATTCACTGACGAGTTACGCAAACGACGTAAAAAAATTCAAATTTCCCTCGGTCACCGCGTCCATACTTAACATAGGATGCGCCACCTTCGGGCTGCTTTATCTTTACGCCGCACAAACCTTACGGAAACGACGTAAACTATGACGGGGCGGCATAAAAGCGTTCAGGAATCGGCGTATTAGGCTCATTTGCATATGCAAATGAGAAATTAACGTAAAGCCACCTAGCGGCCAGCGATGTCATTACATCTATGATCCGACAGTGTAATTGTTTTACACATGTCGGATCTTCACCTGTATCTATGCATAAGTGATTCTAGGAATCACACGCATAGATACCCGGGGAAAATAACTGCGATACTGAGATACACCGTCGTATCACCTCTGAGAATCTGGCCCATAGTGTCTGGTTGCACTTGTCTGGTGAAACTGGGACTGTTGTGGAGATGATCAGCAAAGCTGGATTACAGTGGTCTAGTGACACTAGGACTTATGTGGCAGTGATCAGGAAAACAGTGTGTGGTTGCACTGGTCTGGTGACATTGGGACAGGTGTTGTGGTTATAAAAACAGCTGCTGGCTTATAATGGTCTGATGACACTGTACTGGCGTGGTGGCAATAAGGCACACTGATGCTGGCTGTACTGGTCTGGTAACATTGGAACTTGTGCGGTGGAGATCAGGAAAACTTTTCCTGGTTGCAAATGCTCTGATGACACTGATGTGTCAATTATCAGGAACACTGTTGCTGGCTGTACTGATCTATTGCCTCTGTACTGGTGTTGTGGCAACCAAGGACACTGTTGCTGACTGTTATAGTCTGATGGCACTGTACTGGTGTGGTGGCAACCAGGAACACTGTTGTTGGCTGCATTGGTGTGGTGACACTGGCACTGATATGGTAGCAATTAAGAACAAAGTTGCTGACTGCACTGGTCTAGCAACACTGGAAGTGGTGTGTTGACAATCAGGAACACTGTGGCTGGCTTCACTGGCTTTGGCAGCACTGACACTGATGTGTGCTGGTATGGTAACCCTGTTCTGGGGTAGCTGGTGATCAGGGACACTGTAGTTTGCTGCACTGGTATGGTGACATTGTAATTGTGTGGCTAATGATCAGAAGCAATAAGCATGCTACAAGTTGTACACAAGTTGTGTAAGAGGAGAACATCCTAAAAAGCCCTTTTGCATGGGCCTTGCCCTTGAACAAGACCCAGATGTGTTTGTTGCACCTCAGCTTGCTCCGTCAGACTGTTTTCATCAGACAAACCGTTTGTGTGTACGCAGCATTAACTTCTATATTTCAAGTACCTATCATAGCACTGTCAATTTACGGAGTGCTTTAATGGGACTGCAACATTGTGGCTGATAAATCTGACCCCAAATGACACTTTTTGGGGACCAGTGACATTATTACATTGATCAGTGCTATTAAATTACACTGATCAATGTATAAATGACACTGGCAGGGAAGGGGTTAACAATAGGGGGCAATCAATAGGTTAAGTGTGTTCCATGGGTGTGTTCTAACTGTAGGGGGGATGGGCTACCAGGTACATGACAGAGATAGCTGTTTCTGATCACTGGGAACAGAATATCTCTGACATATCATCTGGCAAAACAGCAATTACCATGTTTACATAGACAGATCCTTGTTCTGCCTCTGTATGCCATTATCGTGGGTCGCCGGTGGACCTTGAGTCCGATGCACCCGTGGGCATGCTCTTGCCACGGCAAGAGCGTGCCTGTTATCTCCTGTGCAAAGATCAACAAACACCTACGCCGGTTTGCGCAGGAGAGCCGATCTGCCGCAGTATGACGGTGGGTGGTCGTCAAGAGGTTAAAGTGTGAACTTTTGAAGATAGATTTCCCACATCCTAGCTCTAAAAAGATCTAGGTATATTTTAGGTTTTCAGAGTAGCTCAGGCTAAAGGCATAAATGAGTCCCATAATCATTCTCTCTGATACAAAATGAGAGTGCTATATGAAAAAAAATACACAACACCAATATGTTTGTTTTTCCTGCCAATGCAGCATAAATATGGTATATTGTTAAAATGTAATAACATGCAAAGTGGGCGGGGCTTTATGTTACATAATCTAAAGTTGAATGTCCAATATCTCAAAAACCCGAACAAACAGAAATGTAGTTTTTGTGGTACAAATCAGCACAAACATACGTTCGTTATTGCAGCACAAATCGGCACAGATGCAGTGAAAATGAATGCCATCTATGTTTTTAAATTTTAATAACATTGGGTGCAAAGTGGGGGGGGGGGGGGGCTTGATTATACATAATCTGAATTTAAATTCCAATATCTCAAAAACCAAAAACGGATGAAACATTCATTTTTGTGGCACAAAATAGTTCTTAAGCTTAGCAGCTGGTGGTCCATCACCCTGCATCTTGGTTGCGTTCTGCAGAATGCAGTAAGCACAAACTTTGTTTGCACACAAGTGAGTTGTCTCAATAGGTTTATACAATGGACGTATGTCCATCTATCATAAATATATTAATCTGCACATAAAATAAACATTTTGGATGGTATGTTAAGCCACATTTAAAGCATGTGAATGATAATTTGTTCAGTGTTCATTCTTACCTTGCATGGCTTTGTAGTGACTTGTAAAAATTCTTGTCACTTGTGGTGTTCTTTTGTCCTGATGGGCCTCAAATCTATGGAAACTGCCTTGTGCAGGCTTTTAAAGTTCCAAAAGACGTCAAACTCTTTAACCACTTAACCCCCAGACCATATTGCTGGTCAAAGACCAGAGGACTTTTTGCGATTCGGCACTGCGTTGCTTTAACTGACAATTGCGTGGTCATGCGACGTGGCTCGCAAACAAAATTGGTGTCTTTTTTTCCCACAAATAGAGCTTTCTTTTGGTGGTATTTGATCACCTCTGCGGTTTTTAGTTTTTGCGCTATAAACAAAAATTGAGCGACGATTTTAAAAAAAATGAATATTTTTTACTTTTTGCAATAATAAATATCCCCCAAAAATATATAAAAAAAACAATGTTTTTCCTCAGTTTTGGCCGATACGTATTCTTCTACATATTTTTTATAAAAAAAAATCGCAATTAGTGTCTATTGATTGGTTTGCGCAAAAGTTATAGCGTTTACAAAATAGGGGATAGTTTTATGGCATTTTTATTAATATTTTTTTTTACTAGTAATGGCGGCAAACAGCGTTTTTTTCCAGTACTGTGACATTATAGCGGACACTTCGGACACTTTTGACACATTTTTGGGACCATTGTCATTTTTATAGCGATCAGTGCTATAAAAATGCATTGATTACTATAAAAATGCAACTGACAGTGAAGGGGTTAACATTAGGGGATGGGGAAGGGGTTAAGTATGTTCCTGGGTGTGTTCTAACTGTAGGGGGGGTGGACTGACTAGGGGAAATCACTGATCTTCTGTTCATACATTGTATGAACAGAAGATCAGCATTTCTCTCCCTGACAGGATGGGGAGCTGTGTGTTTACACACACAGCTCCCGGTCCTCGCTCAGTAACGTCACCTCACCCAGTGGCTGCTGGGCGAGGTGACGTAGAGCTAAAATGTAAAAGGTGTGTTTTAAGAACTAATGAAAATTAAGTAAGGTACTTAAAATATCAAAGTAAATTAACCACCTCAATACTGGGCACTTTCCCTCCCCTTCCTGCCCAAGCCATTTTTCAGCTTTCAGCGCTGTAACATGATATGTAACTTGAATGACAATTGCGCGGTCATGCAACACTTTACCTAAATGAAATTTTAATAATTTTTCCCCACAAATAGAGCTTTCTTTTGGTGGTATTTGATCACCTCTGCGTTTTTTTTTTTTTTTTTTGCTATAAACAAAAGAAGAGCGACAATTTTGAAAAAAAATGCAATATTTTTTTACTTTTTGCTATAATAAATATCCCCAAATATATATAAAAAAAATGTTTTTCCTCAGTTTTGGCGATATGTAATCTTCTACTTATTTTTGGTAAATCGCAATAAACGTATATTGATTGGTTTGCACAAAAGTTATAGCGGCTACAAAACAGGGGATAGATTTATAGCATTTTTTTCACTAATAATGGCGGTGATCAGTGATTTTTATGGTAACTGCGATATTGCGGCGGACACACCGGACACTTTTGACACTATTTTGGGACCATTCACATTTATACAGCGAACAGCGCTATAAATATGCACTGATTACTGTGTAAATGTGACTGGCAGGGAAGGGGTTAACCACTAGGGGGCGATCAAGGGTTTAAATGTGTACCCTAGTGAGTGATTCTAACTGTAGGGGGAGGGGACTGACTGGGGGAGGTGACCGATCTGTGTCCCTATGTACAAGGGACAGACCATCGGTCTCCTCTCCCTGACAGGACGTGGATCTTTGTGTTTACACACAGAGATCCACGGTCTTGTTCAGTTACTGGGCAATCGCAGGGCGCCCGGTGGACATCACGGATGCCGGGCCCACGCATCAAGTTCCCAGTAACGCAGCTTCCTCCCAGAACGAGAGCATTATCGTCCTGCGTCAATAGACGGCGTGCGGTAGTAAAGGGGTTAATTAACATCAGGAGCGGACTGACAACTCATGGGGCCCCTGGGCAATAGAAGTTTATGGGGCCCCCCGGGCTTACAGATGGCCACCAAGCCAGGAGACAGTACAGAGGCGGGGCAGCTAAAATCTCGGGATTTTCACATCAAAAGCATGTCGGTTTCTGACATTTCAGGGACAGATGTAATGCCTCAATGGTCAGTCCGCCCCTGATTAACATTTATTTTTATGTTGAAAATTATAAAAATGTTATGTTAAAATTACAAGCCAACAGAATCATTTTTATCAGTGTATCTCCCTTCAAGTTCGTCTCCCCTCCCATCTTACTAAAACAAAAACATTTCTACTTTGTTCCCTCCTCCTGCTGGCAACCTATGATTCCAATATTCCATGTATTTGTCAGACTTATCTACAACTATGGTCCTGTTCCTTGCAAGTTCATTGCACTTATGGTTCATGTTTATGTCCTCTGTAAATTTTTCAATGTTATTCTCTGGGATTTGTATCATTCATTGTTTATGGATTTGTCCAATTACTTTGGTTGTTTGACCTGTATATCTCCTAATCGCTGAGATGGCAGAAATAAATAATTATAATAAAAAATGTCCTCTTGCCCTCAGGAGTCAACTGTCCTGCCACTGAGATTTTTTTTTTCACTATATGTGGTGGCAGACATTTTACTATAAGGTAAAACCACAGGGACACACAGGAAACAATTTCAACACACCTATGGCTTAAAAATGTAGAGCAAAGCAGCGCATCCCACTGCTGTACATTGCTCTGAAAGAAGTGTATGTATTCAAATAAAGTTCAGGCTAAACAAGAAAAAAGGAGCAGTGTGATATACTGAATTGTGCGCCACACTGCCCCCTACTGCAGCTGGCAATGGAGAGCTTTCACAATGGTAAAGAGCTCTGGCAGCTCTCCATTGTGTGTGAATTCATGCTTATCTACTATTGCTGGATAGTAAATTGTTAATTTTTCTTGCACGTGATTTAGTATTCTTTGCAAAGTGAATTTTCACAGCATATACAAGGTAGGTGAAAATTCACTTTGCAAGGTGAACATTCTCTATTTCTTGACTATATAAACCTAATAAACTAATTTAGTATAACTATATGAAATTTGCAATAGCTCATAGCAACCACATTTTAGTTTACAGTAGCCCATTACTTGCAATATTAAACTACTTCACATTGGGGAAAAAGCTGAAAAGTGTGCAAGATAGTAAAAAAAAAAAAAGATAGTCAGTGAATGCTGGATTTAGAATTTTTTTGGATACCTTAAAAAATAGATGTTCTAATGCCAGTGCAGTTATGAATTAAACTTATATAGCCTTAAAAAGGAAGTAAACCCTCTCTTAAAAAAATAAATCCCTCCAAGACTAAGCATACTAGCTCATTATGAATTACTTACCTGAAAACGAAGCCCCCGCATCGGTCCTCGGACAAGTCCTCCATTGCCGCCATGATACCCAGAGTGACTTACAAGTATCGCTGCTCCGGCACTGACTGGCCGGAGCTGCGATGACTTCACACCTGCACATGCTCGGGGGAGCCGCCACTAACGGCATGATGCCGTTAGTGGCGGCACGCTCAGTGCATGCGCCGTAGACATCAGTGCTGTCTTTCTTAGAAATTTCTCCTTAACCGTGTAGGTTAAGGAGATATTTCTTGGACCTACAGGTAAGCCTTAATCTAGGTTTACCTGTAGGTCAAAGTGGTCTGTAAGGGTTTACAACCACTTTAACCTTTCATATAATAAATGTGTATTATGTTGCTTTTAAGATTTAGTGTTAGCCACATCACAGGGATAAGGGAAACAAGAAAAATCCTGTTGGTGAGGTTTACCATTTGTTTCCCATTTTTAATTTACTGTCAAGTTTTAATATAAACAGGCTTGATGAGGTTAATTTACTAAAGGCACATTTTGCAAAGGGATGTTGCTTTGTGAATGAGGAGAAGCTGCTGACTTCCATCATCCAATCGTGTGCAGAGAAAAATATTGTTTTTTTTATTTTACTTGTGCATGATTAGTACTGCAATTGCTGTACTGAGACAAATAAAAATAACAAAAATGTTATACTTACTTGCTCTCTGCAAGGGTTTTGCACAGAGCCGCCCTGATCCTCTTCTTCTAGAGTCTCCTGCCGGCACTCCTGTCTCCTTGGTTGCCCCCACAGAGAGCTCCTTTCCATGGGGGCACCCATCCTGGCTCGCTCCTGAGTCTTGCTGCTGTGTCCATTGACACAGACATCGGGACTCGACCCCGCCCCCAAGTCAATGGTTTTGATTGACAGCAGCGGGAGCAGCTCCTTCTGCTATCAATCTGTCCAATGAGGACAGAGACAGTGGCTGGAGCCACTTGGTACATGCACATCACTGGATCGGCTGAGTTTAGGTAAGAAAAAGTGGGCCTCTGGGTGCAGCTGCAGTAAAGAAGATTTTTTCAATTTAATGCATAGAATGCATTAAGGTGAAAAACCTTGCGACGTTACAATCACTATAAATCCTAACAATAAACGTTGCTACATTTTGGTCTGTTGATTATACCATTGATATAGTTGGTTATATTAGTTTGGTAAGTGCCATAAACAAGTGTTGGTCATGTTAGAAGATCAGAGTTGTCCTATGTCTTATGTTTACTTTATATCTCACCACAAGCATTCTCCTTCTCCCAGTTCTTATCTTGGGACTACAGTGTCTATGTTGCAGAGATGAGTGAGTGGGTGGGTTTGAGCAGTTTAGCAAAAGACATCTGGGCAGGGCTGATCACACTCAGTCCACTATCCAAATGCTGTGCGTTTCTCACAGCAGGGCCTAAGTTGGCCATACAGGTATAGATTTTTGTATTGTATATAGAAATCTAGCAGACCCGCCCCCCCCCCCCCCCCCCAGTCACACTATACACTATATAACCCAAATTGATGAATCTCCCACTGTAGTTAATGTACTTTGACAGCTGTACCTGCTTGGTTTCAAAATATCTGAACAGTGACTGCATTTGACTGGATGCAGCCTCTGTTTGGATGACAATTTGCCATCTAGTTCCTTTGATGTTCTTACATAGCCAGTCACTAAGTAGAATTCATACAGGTTATGGTGAGCTTTAGAAGCTTAGTGTGTATTTTTTCTACTTTTAGGTTCTTTAACCGCTTACTGACCACTGCACGACGATATGCGATATGGCACGGCTGCGCAAAGGGACGTATCTGTACATCCCCTTTAAATTTCGACATAGTGGGTACGCACCATGTGCTCCGTGACCGTGCCCCCTCAGGTCCTGCGGACTAGATGTCTGTTGGGTGCCTGCGATCGTATCACGGAGCGGCAGAACGAGGAGATGCCTAGGTAAACAAAGCATTTCCCTGTTCTGCTTAGCAGTGATCTCTGTCATGTTCTAGTGAAACCCCCCACAGTTAGAATCACTGCCTAGGACACACTTAACCCTTTGATCGCCTCCTAGAGTTTAACCCCTTCACTGCCAGTGTCATTTACACAATAATGAGTGCATTTTTATAGCACTGATTGCTGTACATATGACAATGGTCCCAAAATAGTTTCAAAAGTGTCTGATGTGTCCACCATAATGTCACAGTCACTAATAAAAAAAAAAAGTATAATAAAAATTCCATAAAACGATGCCCTATTTTGTAGACGCTATACCTTTTGCGCAAACCAATCAATATACGCTTATTGTGATTTTTTATAAGCAAAAATATGTAGAAGAATACATATCGGCCTAAACTGAGAAAAAAAAATTATATATTTTTTGGGGATATTTATTATAGCAAAAAGTTAAAAATATTGCCTTTTTTTTCAAAATTGTCGCCCTTTTTTTGTTTATAACACAAAAAAATAAAAACTGCAGATGTGATCAAATACCAACAAAAGAAAGCTCTATTTGTGGGGTAAAAAACGGATGTCAATTTTGTTTCGGTGCAACGTCGCACAACGCCGCAGTTAAAGCGATGCAGTTCCAAATCACAAAAAGTGATCTGGTCAGGAAGGGGGTAAATTCTTATGGAGCTGAAGTGGTTAAGACATTGGGAAAATGTGCATGTATTGCATGTTTTTTTTTGCCCAGAAATACACATTAAATTAATCTAAAGCTGGCCAAACACTAGCAGAATTTCATTTGAAAGTTAGTGGGGTCAAATAGACAATGAATTTTGACAATAGCGTCAAGAAAATTTAAGGGAACAGGATGGAATTTTTTTCTCCAGCGGGGGCGGACTGACAACTTATGGGGCAATAGGAGATTATGGGGCCCCTGGGCAATAGGATATTATGGGGCCTCCAAGCAATAGATTATGGGGCCACACAGTATACAAACACACACATACAGTATACATACACAGTTCACACACACAGTATATATACACACAGAATAGGTACTGGAGAGGTGGGGCAGCTTTATCTTGGACCAAAAGGATGTCCGTAAGGGACAATTAAGGGACAGATTAAAAAAAATCATTTTTACATATTGTCCCTGGCTTTACTGAGGCTGGCAATCCTGATGGGGATCCCTAGTGGCCTGGGGTCCTCGGGCAGTTCCAAGTGCTCGAATGGTCAGTCCGCCCCTGTTCTCCAGTCAACAAAATTCTAACTGTGAATGTGGTTTTCGTTCAAGGAAATATTGTAATAAAACGTATTATCACTGGAATTCCAAGTTAGTTGGGTCTATGATAGTAAGAAAGAATGTTTAGATTATTCAGAAATTTGCGTTCAAATGAAAATCTAACTGTGTATGGATAGCCTCAGGCACTACTCAGCAAGTATTCATTTTTTTTTTAAAACTGGAAATCCACTTGGCCCTCCAAAGAGCAAAGACGTTTTGACAAAACCCTGTACACAGTAAATTAGTTATCTTCTACATCTAAAAGTAGAGCTATTTCAAAGAGTAGCAAAGATAAGAAAAATAACACCATTTGTGTCAAAGTGCATTCCTGGCACTCATCAGTTTACAGATTAAAGATGTTTAACTTGTGCTTTACCAGGAGCAATGGAAGGAGAAAGGGATACTGTTATCAGGCAAGTGCACTCTTGAACCTAGCCTCATACATATTCTGCATTTAGCTGTGACAATTTACATCTTAAGATAAGACTACTAAAGGTGTCTCTGCTAAGGTTAAATGCCCAGAGCAGCAGACAGTCCATTTCCAGGTCAGCAAGTGTAAAGCTGTCAGTCTCAGGTATATATGGAACTGCATCAGTCATTCTTAATCTCTGTGTTTAAGGATATATGTCAAGTAGTGACCTATATTCTAATGATTGTATGTAAAGATTAGATAGATGTAGGTATTATTTGCAACTTCTTTCATTTAAATAAAATGCAGCACTGCTCGCCATTCTTTTAAGTTTCAAATATTCCATTGTTTGTATTGGACAGTTTAGTACGTAACATATTGTACTTCTAAAGCAAGGTTAATAAATGTTAAACAAGTCTTTTCATTCACATAATTAGAAATTAATTAAGGCATGTAAAACAGACAAAGGAGGAAAATGTAATTAAACCTTTGACATTATAAATCTTAGAAAACATTTCCAGAAGAAATTCACATCTTTCTCTGACTAAAGAAAATATCAAAGATCACGGAAGACAAGCATACACTCCAAAACATGAAAGTCTATAAAAATGCTTATGTGCCAAGAACATAAGTAGTTGCAAGAGTTGTTTTTGGTCACATCACTGTGAAAACAGCTTAAACATACTAAAGTTACTCCTTTATTCCCCATCAGGGCCGGCCTTAGGTGTTCAGGCGCCATGTGCAAGCTAATCCTGTAGCGCCCCCCCCATCTTCACCCTTCGCCCCTGGGTCACCTAAAGATACACAAAGAGGCTGTCCGGGGCGCCCCTCTGTCCTCTGCTGGAAGCCTGGGAGCGACAATGAAGAGGAAGAGGTAAGGCAAGAGTCAGCGGCGCCCCTGGGTGGCAGTGCGCCCTAGGTGGCTGCCTTCCTAATCCGCCTAGTGGCAGTGCTGCCCGGCCCTGCTCCAACTCACATTCTGTAAGCTGTGATGGCTGCACGGCGCCCCTGTTGCCCATGGCGCCCTGTGCTGCAGCACAGCTCGCACACCCCAAAGGCCGGCCCTGTTCCCCATCAATGCTCATCTAAGCATGACCTAAAACAGGTCTTGTTTGGACCACTTGAATACACCCCACCCAGATCAAAGCACTGTGCTGAGACAAGAGATATCTATTTTGTAAGCTGCATGCAAATTGCACAAATTGAACGTAACAAATTAATAATAATAATATTTACTTTATTATTATTATTATTATTATTATTATCAGCATTATGAATTTTTTACATAAAATTTTTGGATTTTCGAATTTCAGAATTTTTGAATTTACAAATTAAAAAATTTGACCCCGAAAAACGAAAAAATAAAATAAAATATAAATAAAATGATAAGAAACACATTTTTCAGCAGCGCACATGTCTATATATTGGCAAGTGACTACAACATAATTATTCAGGTTGAAAAAAGACACAAATCCATCCAGTTCAACCATAAAAAAAAATATATATATATTGTACAATCCCATATACCCAATTCTATACCCACAGTTGATCCAGAGGAAGGCAAAATACCCCAGCAGAACATGATCCAATTTGCTACAGCAGGGGAAAAAATTCCTTCCTGATCCCCTGAGAGGCAATTGGATTTTCCCTGGATCAACTTTACCTATAAATGTTAGTACTCAGTTATATTACATTTAGGAAATAATCAAGACCTTTCTTAAAGCAATCTACTAAGCTGGCCAGAAGCACCTCTGAAAGGAGTCTATTCCATGTTTTTACAGCTCTTACTGTGAAGAAACCTTTCCGTATTTGGAGATTAAATCTCTCTTCCACTAGACTTAAAGAGTGCCCCCTTGTCCTTTGTGTTGACCATAAAGTGAATAACTCAACACCAAGTTCACTATATGGACCCCTTATATATTTGTACATGTTGATCATATCCCCCCTTATTCTGACTGTGCCGACTGACTGTGGAAGGAGACCAATCATTGTTCCTATGCATTTGAAACAACAGATCTCTCTCCTCACCCTGACAAAACGTAGATTTGTGTGTTTACTGCGGCTGCAATGTCCGGCCGCGCATATGTCAGTTAAAGCAATGCAGTGCGTATCGCAAAAAATGGCCTGGTCAGGAAGGGGGTAAATTCCTCTGGGGCTGAAGTGGTTAAGATTTCATTTTTCATTTAGTACTCACTGTAAAGTCTTTAAAAAAATACACAGAAGAAACTTAGAAATGTGGACCACAATGTTCAATTAAATGTCAATAGGAGCATAAGCTTATGTACACTTATAACACAGCATATGTGTCACACATGTGGCTTTCCTAAAAAATATGTTGCCATGTACTTCTATCAGAGTGATATTGGATAGTGTTGAGCAGAATATGCCATATTCGATTTCGCGATATATCTCGAATATATAGTCGAATATTCGTGATATATTCGCTAAATACGAATATTCGTGATATATTTTAGAAATAAAATCATTGCGAATTTTCGCTATCGCGAATGCGATTGCGAATTGCGATTGCGATTGCGATTGAAATTTCGAGATATGCGGGAGGGAGCACTCTGATTGGCTCAGAATATTCTTGATATATCACAATACCAAATAATTGCGAAATTTCGAGAAATGCGGAATGGAGCACTCTGATTGGCTCAGAATATTCGTGATATATTACAATACAAAATAATTACGAATATTCGAGAAATGCGGAATGGAGCACTCTGATTGGCTCAGAATATTCGTGATATATTACAATACAAAATAATTACGAATATTCGAGAAATGCGGAATGGAGCACTGTGATTGGCTCAGAATATTCTTGCTATTTTATCGTAATTTCGCGAAATTGCGATTGCGATTATTGCGCAATTTCGAGACATGCTTTAGGAGCGCTCTCATTGGCTCATTCTGAAATCGAATATTCGAGATATTTTATCGAAATTTCACAACATGGGAATGAGAAATTGATTGCGGAATTTCGACAGTTACACTCTGAAATTGAATACATGTATTATGTTATAGAAAAACAACATTGTGAATTTCTCGATCGCGCATGCGCAATCGCGCGAACAACACGCGCGCGCGACTACTTCCTGGAACTTGGACACTTGCCAGTTTCATTTCACATTTTGTTGGACAAGTGCCCATTTGCCCAAGTGGATAGGAAAATGGTTGGGAGTAACCTCTCCAAAAGTGAGGAAGATATGCTGATCTGTGTAAGTATTTGCATTATCTTTAACTGCATTTTAGACTAGTTTAAAAGTTAGTATATAGGATCAAATATTAGTATTTCCCAAACAATTTGTCTCCTGGTGTTACAAATCTACAAGTCCCAGCATGCCTGTACAGCTGCAGACACCCTGGTTGGCAAATGTGTATTTAGGCACTTTCCTTGCTATTTAGCATAATGAATTTAACATGTTGTGGACACCGGGCTAATTTTTCAGATTTGGTGTTTACGAGACTAAAACTTTTATTTTGCTAGAAAATTACTTAAAACCCCCAAACATTATATATATATTTTTTTCTAACACCCTAGAGCAGGGGTCTCCAAACTTTTTACTTCGAGGGCCACATTCTATATTTTACTCATATCCGCGGGCCGGAAAAATAATTTTAGTAAATAAATCCACAGTAGAAGAATAGAATTTTACTTGCTGTTGACAGCAGAACTGGATGATGGTCCTGTCGTCTAATAAAACGCTGGAGCATCATTCAGCAGGTTAAACTACCAGCGTGCATGAGGTTTTACATCCGTGTCCTCACCAGTCTCCCCCACATCTGTGTCCCCACATTGGTGTCCCCATACATCTGTGTCCCCACATTGGTGTCCCCATACATCTGTGTCCCCACATTGGTGTCCCCATACATCTGTGTCCCCATACATCTGTGTCCCCACATTGGTGTCCCCATACATCTGTGTCCCCACATTGGTGTCCCCATACATCTGTGGCCCCACATTGGTGTCCCCATACATCTGTGTCCCCACATTGGTGTCCCCATACATCTGTGTCATCACATTGGTGTCCCCACCAGTCTCCTCACACATATTTGTCCCCACCAGTCTCCTCATACATCTGTGTCCCCATACATCTGTGTCCCCACATTGGTGTCCCCATACATCTGTGTCCCCACATTGGTGTCCCCATACATCTGTGGCCCCACATTGGTGTCCCCATACATCTGTGTCCCCACATTGGTGTCCCCATACATCTGTGTCCCCACATTGGTGTCCCCATACATCTGTGTCATCACATTGGTGTCCCCATACATCTGTGTCCCCACATTGGTGTCCCCACACATCTGTGACCCCCACCAGTCTCCTCATACATTTATGTCCCCACACATCTGGGTCCCCACACATCTGTGTCCCCACACTGGTGTCCCCACACATCTGTGTCCCCACATTGGTGTCCCCACACATCTGTGACCCCCACCAGTCTCCTCATACATTTATGTCCCCACACATCTGTGTCCCCACACTGGTGTCCCCACACATCTGTGTCCCCACATTGGTGTCCCCATACATCTGTGTCCTCACATTGGTGTCCCCATACATCTGTGTCCCCAGTGTGGTGTCCCCATACATCTGTGTCCCCACATTGGTGTCCCCATACATCTGTGTCCCCATACATCTGTGTCCCCACATTGGTGTCCCCATACATCTGTGTCCCCACATTGGTGTCCCCATACATCTGTGTCCCCACATTGGTGTCCCCACACATCTGTGACCCCCACCAGTCTCCTCATACATTTATGTCCCCACACATCTGGGTCCCCACACATCTGTGTCCCCACACTGGTGTCCCCACACATCTGTGTCCCCACATTGGTGTCCCCACACATCTGTGACCCCCACCAGTCTCCTCATACATTTATGTCCCCACACATCTGTGTCCCCACACTGGTGTCCCCACACATCTGTTACCCCACCAGTCTCCTCATACATCTGTGTCCCCACATTGGTGTCCCCATACATCTGTGTCCCCACATTGGTGTCCCCATACATCTGTGTCCTCACATTGGTGTCCCCATACATCTGTGTCCCCACATTGGTGTCCCCATACATCTGTGTCCCCACATTGGTGTCCCCATACATCTGTGTCCCCACATTGGTGTCCCCATACATCTGTGTCATCACATTGGTGTCCCCATACATCTGTGTCCCCACATTGGTGTCCCCACACATCTGTGACCCCCACCAGTCTCCTCATACATTTATGTCCCCACACATCTGGGTCCCCACACATCTGTGTCCCCACACTGGTGTCCCCACACATCTGTGTCCCCACATTGGTGTCCCCACACATCTGTGACCCCCACCAGTCTCCTCATACATTTATGTCCCCACACATCTGTGTCTTCACACTGGTGTCCCCACACATCTGTTACCCCACCAGTCTCCTCATACATCTGTGTCCCCACATTGGTGTCCCCACACATTTGTGTCCCCACCAGTCTCCCCACAAATCAGTGTCCCCACACTTGTGTCCCCACCAGTCTCCTCCTACATCTATGTCCCCACACATCTGTTACCCCACCAGTCTACTCATGCATCTATGTCCCCAAATTTGTGTCCCCACATATCTGTGTCCCCACCAGTCTCCTCATACATCTGTGTGCCCACATTGGTGGGAACACAGATGTATGAGGAGACTGGCGGGGACACAGATGTGTGGGGACAACAGTGTGGGGACACAGATGTGTGGGGAGATTGGTGGGGAAACAGATGTGTGGGGACACCAGTGTGGGGACACAGATGTGTGGGGAGATTGGTGGGGTCACAGATGTGTGGGGAGATTGGTGGGGACACAGATGTGTGGGGACACCAATGTGGGGACACAGATGTATGAGGAGACTGTTGGGCACACAGATGTGTGGGGAGACTGGTGGGGACACAAATGTGTGGGAAGATTGGTGGGGACACAGATGTGTGGGGACACCAATGTGGGGACACAGATGTATAAGGAGACTGTTGGGGACACAGATGTTTGGGGAGACTGGTGGGGACACAGATGTGTGGGGACACAAGTTTGAGGCCACAGATTTGTGAGGAGACTGGTGTCCCCATACATCTGTGGCCCCACCAGTCTCCTCATACATCTGTGACCCCACATTGGTGTCCCCATACAACTGTGTTCCCACCAGTCTCCTTATACAACTGTGTCCCCACCAGTCTCCCCACACATCTGTGACCCCAACAGTCTCCTCATACATCTGTGTCCCCACATCGGTGTCCACACACATCTGTGTCCCCACCAATCTCCCCACACATCTGTGACCCCACACTGGTGTCCCCACACATCTGTGTGCCCACCAGTGTCCTCATACATCTGTGCCCCCACACTGGTGTCCCCACAATTATGTGTCCCCACACTGTTGTCCCCACACATCTGTTACCCCACCAGTATCCTCATACATCTGTGTCCCCACACATTTGTGTCCCCACCAGTCTCCCCACACATCTGTGTCCCCACACATCTGTGTCCCCACACATCTGTGTCCCCACACATCTGTGTCCCCACACATCTGTCTCCACACATCTGTGTCCCCACACTGGTGTCCCCACACATCTGTGGCCACACCAGTCTCCTCATACATCTGTGCCCCCACATTAGTGGGGACTCAGATGTATGGGGACACCGATGTGGGGACACAGATGAATGAGGAGACTGCTGGGGACACAGATGTATGAGGAGACTGGTGGGGGTCACAGATGTGTGGGGACACCAGTGTGGGGACCCGGATGTGTGAGGACACAAGTTTTGGGACATAGATGTGTGGGGAGACTGGTGGGGACACTGATGTGGGGACACAGATGTATGAGGAGACTGCTGGGGACACAGATGTATGAGGACACTGTTGGGGACACATCTGTGTCCCCATTAGGGCACCCCCTACTGTTGTCCCCATTAAACCCCCCTCCACTGGTGTCCCCATAAGAGCACCCCCCCACTGGTGTCCCCATTAGAGAACCCCCCACTGGTGTCCCCATTAGAGAACCCCCCCACTGGTGTCCCCATAAGAGCACCACCCCCTACTTGTCACTTGTATCCCCATTAGAGCACCTCCCACTTGTGTCCCCATCAGAATTATCAGCACCCGGATGTTTGTACCATATCAGAGCCATTCAGCCACCCTCCACAGTAGTGTACAGTAATCATCTCGCATCAGCCCCCCTCCCTCCTCCATGCATGTGTACTTTACCAGCGCGTCAGACATTACACACACTGGCTGTTCAGACCTGCTGCACTTCCCGACTCCCGCCCCGCCTTAATACACACTCGTTACTGGTTAACAGCGAGGCAGGAGGCGGAGCAGGGCGGTGTGGCAACGGGTCTAAAACAAATCATTGGCTGCTAGGATGCCCGTGGACTCAGCAGCCAACACAAACACAGTGAGACGCCGGGAGAGATTGCGGGACCTGCGCTGCATATTGCTAGGGACGAATATTCAGCGCAGGTTCCACAACTAACTGGTGGACCAGTGACTCCAGCTGCGTGCCGGTGGAAATGGCCTGGCGGGCCGGATGTGGCCCGCGGGCCGTACTTTGGAGACCCCTGCCATAGAGAATGAAATGGTAATCATTGCAATATTTCTTGTCACACCGTATTTGCGCAACGGTCTTACAAGCGCTCTTTTTTTGGAAAAAAATAACTTTTTTGAATTGGAAAATAACACAACAATAAATTTAGCCCAATTTTTTTAAGATTTTGTGAAAGATACAGTTACGCCGAGTAAAATGATACCCAACATGTCACGCTCAAAAATGTGCCCGCTCGTGGCATGGCGTCAAACTTTCACCCTTAAAAATTCTCGATTGCAAAAAGGTTGCATTTTTTCAGCTAAGGACTAGCTCTAGGGCTAGAATTATTGCTCTCGCTCTAACGATCGCGTCGATACCTCACTTGTGTTGTTTGAACACCATTTTCATATGCGGGCGCTACTCGCTTATGCGTCACTGTTTCCTAAACGGAGCCTACAGCTGTTGCAAAACAACTCCCCGTTATTATCGGAACAGCCATTAACTGTCCAGCCATGCTCCTAGTTAAAGTATAATTGTTGTACAGCTGGTGACGGGTGAGCTACATGGTATATCAGAGCATGCTGGTAGTTCTAGTTTGTAAATAACATCAACTCCATTATTTATTCTAAATTAATTCATCTAAATGTCTAAAAAATGGCAAGATATAAAATCTGTCATGTTAACCCTGTCATTGATTAATAAGGCGAGAATGCTCCCAATGTTGAATACCATAGATTTCCGTCATATATCCATAAGGCTTTAAACAAAAGTATTATAATATACTTTGTTCTTCATCTTGCAGACTTTCCTGGAAAACAAATATGATTTCCTGAACAGGCAGGTGGAGAAGCAAGAAGTGGTGCGGTCTGTCATTGCTAAATTAGCAGGACATCCTGGCGGCCCACCGCATTACATGGCCATTGTCAAAAAATGGTCTGACCTTAAAAGGCGGCATATGGTCAGAGTCAGGCGTCTCCGTGATAGATATCACCCAGGTAAGTTATTGCTGACAGTTATGTTTTTTTTTCTATAGTGTATTTTGTGCGTGTACTCTAGAGAGAAGACGGACTGCAGGATTTGGGAGTAGACAGGCCTCCCCCAGAGGCAATATGCCACCTTTCTCCATGCCCCTGGCGACAATGGCGTGTGAGAGGGGGTCCTCACATACAGCACGTCCTACCTGCTCCGCTTTGAAGCCCAACGTGGCAGAGGGTACTCCCTATAAGGTAGTGAGAGGATTGGCCCGCTCAAACAGCCCCGTTAGTCCTTCGCCTCTCTTTTTAGAGACCGCGTGGCCAGAGTGCGCGCATGTTAACCCAATTTCGAGTGCGTGTGTAAGTGTGGTGGTTTTTGTGGGAGGGGGGTAGGCGTACTAAGCGCAGGCTTACCTCGCATAGCACTCCCACCTGAGGCCGGGCTGAGACCACCAAACTCAATTAACATGTAGCCGAGAGCGGGATCAGAACCCCTAGCTGCAGAGGTGAATGGCTTGTCAGCGCAGTAGCAATCGCGTTGACCCACCGCAGCTCCTTTGTTGACAGTTATTTAAGGTCATATGTAATTAATGTAAGGGCAGATGTTGTTAACCCAGACGCCATGTTGTGGTAACATATATCACCACCAGCCAAGGTATTCATAGCACTGTTGAAAAAAGACATGGGACAGCAGACAGCAACACAGAGGTTATGTGGGAACATACATTTCACATTGCTTTGCATGGGACTTTAAACAAAAACCACGACCATCACAAATGGGGGTAGTTAAGGGATAAATTAACTATCCTATGCTTTAAGTGGACGTGTAAGTAACATGTGACCAAGTGTTATCGAAATATCTACAGCTGTTATGAAGTGACATGTATTTCCCATAGAGTTGAAGGGATGGGAATTTAAAGAAAAACCCCGACCATGGCAAATGGGGGAGGGTAAGGCTTAAATCACCTATCCTATGTTTGTGGCTGACACATAAGTAACCTGTGTGCCAAGTTTCATGTAAATATCTTTCGCCGTTTGGACGTGATGCTGGTACATACATACATACATACATACACAACACACGTTGAGTTTTATATATATAGATTCCCACTCAATTCCTGTGTTAGGCGTGGGGTTATCATAGTAATCCCGTGTGATCCATCAGGCCCTTTTTTTTTAACATGATATCGTCTGAACAAAACAAAGGAGACAAAAACAGCTCATTTTACCATGGTGGCAGACCAGCTCACGCTCAGTCCCCTGTAGTGCCCACAAGACCCTTTAATATAACATTTTTCCATTGGTTAACTGTCTATATAAATTAATTTGTATTCATATACAATACAGCAGAGTACACCTAATTTGCATACGTCATTAGAAAATATTTTTCTAATATATGAACATTGTGTTATTCTAGAAGCTCCGATACCAGCTGTGCGCAACAAGCGCAAAATGCGCCAGGACGCTGATGAGGAGGAAGAAGAGGAGGATGTGCCAGAGGAGGATGAGGCAGAGGAGCAGAGGGATGAGGAGGATCAGCCAGGGACCTCCCAATCGCCAGCCACAGCTCCTGTTGTGGAGGATGTCCCCCCCCCCAAATAGTCCCGAGATAGGAGATGTCTGCATGCTGGTCGCTGGAGAGGTCGAGGTGCCTCAAACCGGAGGTTCATTAAGCCTCCTTCAGGAAGGTAAATATGTGCACAAAGATTAATAACATTTCAACAATAAAATGTAGATATAAAAATGGACAACATATAAAGCGCACCCGTCAGATTGCAGAACCATAATATGGTATTTATGATAGAAGTATACAGGTAGTGCAGTATTATTAGGCAAGTTGTATTTTTGAGGATTCATTGTATTATTGAACAACAACCATGTTCTCAATGAACCGCAAAAACTCATTCATTTCAAAGCCGAATATTTTTGGAAGTCGTTTTTATTTTGTTTTTTAGTGTTAGCTATTTTAGGGGGATATGTGTGTGTGCAGGTGAGTACTATTACTGTGCTGAATTATTAGGCAACTTAACCAAAAAAAATAATATATATACCCATTTTAATTATTTCTTTTTAACAGTGAAACCAATATAACATCTCAACATTCACAAATATACATTTCTGACATTAAAAAACAAAACAAAAACAAATCAGTGACCAATATAGCCACCTTTCTTTGCAAGGACACTCAAAAGCCTGAAATCCATGGATTCTGTCAGTGTTTTGATCTGTTCACCATCAACATTGCGTGCAGCAGCAACCGCAGCCTCCAAGACAATGTTCAGAGAGGTGTACTCTTTTCCCTCCTTGTAAATCTCACATTTGATGATGGACCACAGGTTCTCAATGGGGTTCAGATCAGATGAACAAGGAGGCCATGTCATTAGTTTTTTTTTCTTTAATACACTTTCTTGACAGCCACGCTTTGGAGTACTTGGACGCGTGTGCTGGAGCATTGTCCTTCATGAAAATCATGTTTTTCCTGAAGGATGCAGACTTCTTCCTGTACCACTGCTTGAAGAAGGGGTCTTCCAGAAAACTGGCAGTAGGACTGGGAGTTGAGCTTGACTCCATCCTCAACCCGAAAATGCCCCACAATCTCATCTTTCATGATACCAGCCCAAACCAGTACTCCACCTCCACCTTGCTGGCGTCTGACTTGGACTGGAGCTCTCTGCCCTTTACCAATCCAGCCACGGGCCCATCCATCTGGCCCATCAAGACTCACTCTCATTTCATCAGTCCATAAAACCTAAGAAAAATCATTCTTGAGATATTTCTTGGCCCAGTATTGACGTTTCAGCTTCTGTATCTTGTTCAGTGGTGGTCGTCTTTCAGACTTTCTTACCTTGGCCATGTCTCCGAGTCTTGCACACCTTGTGCTTTCGGGCACTCCAGTGATGTTGCAGCTCTGAAATATGGCCAAACTGGTGGCAAGTGGCATCTTGGCAGCTGCACGCTTGACTTTCCTCAGTTCGTGGGCAGTTATTTTGCGCCTTGGTATTTCCACACGCTTCTTGCGACCCTGTTGACTTTTTTGGATTAAATGCTTGATTGTTCGCTGATCACGCTTCAGAAGCTTTTCAATTTTAAGAGTGATGCATCCCTCTGCTAGATACCTCTCTATTTTTAACTTTTCAGAGACTGTCAAGTCCTTCTTTTGACCCATTTTGCCAAAGGAAAGGAAGTTGACTAATAATTATGCACACCTGATGTAGAGTGTTGATGTCATTAGACCACACCCCTTCTCATTACAGAGTTGTACATTACCTAATATGCCTACTTGGTAGTAGGCTTTCGAGCCTATCCAGCTTGGAGTAAGACAACATGCATAAAGAGGATGATGTGGTCAAATTACTCATTTGCCTAATTCTGCACTCCCGGTCTGTGCTAGACACATAACAAGTGTATAGACATGATAGTGATTGATTAATAAGCAACAGAAATATTTTATGTATTTGTTAAGGGTCTTTGAAAAAAAAAATGATTTTTCTTATATCCTAACAGCTGCAAAAGAATTGGATTCTATCCAGCAATCTCACACAAAACTTGTGGACCGATTAACAGCTAATGAGCGACAAAGGAAATATCTGATGATGCAGAATGAAGAGATTGTGAAGGAACTGGCCAAGCTTCATGCCAAACGGGAAGAAACCCTGAGTCGACTCAAAGGATACCTTGAGTTGTAATACATTTAATAAAAAGTTTTATTTTTTTGAGATGTTTCCTTTGTTTTTGAGATAGATTTTTAGGTTTTTTAAACATCATACTGCACATCTAACACATCAACATCAACTCATCTAACCTCATAATAAGAAAATAATTTTATACTATTATTTTATTTAACACAAAACTAGGACAAACTAAAGTACACAGACACAGTCACGACGAACACAAACTAAACTTTTAAAAAATGAACATAAGAAAAGCAACAATAGCTATATATTTTTAGATATAGAGAGAGAGAGCAAGAAAGAGAGAGAGAGTGTGCAGATTTGCTCTTGCATACAGGCTAATGGTTGCTGTATAATGGTTGCAGTATAAAGGCCGCAAATCTTTTTTTTTTTTAAAAAAGTTCATAATTTTAGTTACACTTGCTGTTACGATACGGTCTGGTAGCTTGTAGCGGAGGCTGTTGGTGGATCCGCTGTGCCAGAGAAGTCATGAAGCATTACTCAGCATGGAGGCAGCAGCAGTAGTATTAAAATATAATGTAACTAGAAAAGATACAATTTCAGGGTAAATTGTGCGGCGAGGTCTTGCCTCCACCAATACTACTGACTGGAGACGGTGCTCCTAGAGATGTAAATGTGATCCAACCGTGTGTCAATCCAGTTCAGTCCATTGGCCCATCAAAAATTGCTCCATCAAAAACTAGCCCATCCAAACTGCACCATAAAAATTAGGGCTGCGCATCTTCACCTGTCTCACGATTCGATGCAATTTCGTTTATCAAGTCCACGATTCGATTCGATTCCGCAATGCATCACGAACGATGCATCAGCAAAAGTGCGCATGGCTCTCCCCCCAAAATACTAAAGGAGATTATCAGAGACTGCAGGCATAGTACAGGAGATTGTCAGAGACTGCAGACATAGTGCATGAGATGGTCAGACTGCCTACATAGTACAGGACATGGTCAGAGACTGCAGACATAGTACAGGAGATGGTCAGAGACTGCAGACATAGTACAGGAGATGGTCAGACTGCAAAAATAGTACAGGAGATTGTCATAGACTGCAGACATAGTACAGGAGATGGTCAGAGACTGCAGACATAGTACAGGAGATGGTCAGAGACTGCAGACATAGTACAGGAGATGGTCAGAGACTGCAGACATAGTACATGAGATGGTCAGACTGCAGACATAGTACAAGAGATGGTCAGACTGCAGACATAGTACATGAGATGGTCAGACTGCAGACATAGTACAGGAGATTGTCATAGACTGCAGACATAGTACAGGAGATGGTCAGACTGCAGACATAGTACAGGACATGGTCAGAGACTGCAGACATAGTACAGGAGATTGTCAGAGACTGCAGACAGAGATAGACTACATAGAGATCAGAGGTCAGACTGCAGACATAGTACAGGAGATTGTCAGAGACTGCAGACATAGTACAGGAGATGAGATGGTCAGACTGCAGACATAGTACAGGAGATTGGTCATAGACTGCAGACATAGTACAGGAGATTGTCAGAGACTGCAGACATAGTACATGAGATGGTCAGACTGCTGACATAGTACAGGAGATGGTCAGAGACTGCAGACATAGTACAGGAGATTGTCAGAGACTGCAGACATAGTACAGGAGATGGTCAGACTGCAGACATAGTACAGGAGATTGTCAGAGACTGCAGACATAGTACATGAGATGGTCAGACTGCAGACATAGTACAGGAGATTGTCATAGACTGCAGACATAGTACAGGAGATGGTCAGAGACTGCAGACATAGTACATGAGATGGTCAGACTGCAGACATAGTACAAGAGATGGTCAGACTGCAGACATAGTACATGAGATGGTCAGACTGCAGACATAGTACAAGAGATGGTCAGACTGCAGACATAGTACATGAGATGGTCAGACTGCAGACATAGTACAGGAGATGGTCAGACTGCAGACATAGTACAGGAGATGGTCAGACTGCAGACATAGTACAGGAGATGGTCAGACTGCAGACATAGTACAGGAGATGGTCAGACTGCAGACATAGTACATGAGATGGTCAGACTGCAGACATAGTACAGGAGATGGTCAGAGACTGCAGACATAGTACAGGAGATTGTCAGAGACTGCAGACATAGTACATGAGATGGTCAGACTGCAGACATAGTACAGGAGATTGTCATAGACTGCAGACATAGTACAGGAGATGGTCAGAGACTGCAGACATAGTACAGGAGATGGTCAGACTGCAGACATAGTACATGAGATGGTCAGACTGCAGACATAGTACAGGAGATGGTCAGAGACTGCAGACATAGTACATGAGATGGTCAGACTGCAGACATAGTACAGGAGATGGTCAGACTGCAGACATAGTACAGGAGATTGTCAGAGACTGCAGACATAGTACATGAGATGGTCAGAGACTGCAGACATAGTACAGGAGATTGTCAGAGACTGCAGACATAGTACAGGAGATGGTCAGACTGCAGACATAGTACAGGAGATTGTCATAGACTGCAGACATAGTACAGGAGATTGTCAGAGACTGCAGACATAGTACATGAGATGGTCAGACTGCAGACATAGTACATGAGATGGTCAGACTGCAGACATAGTACATGAGATGGTCAGACTGCAGACATAGTACAGGAGATTGTCATAGACTGCAGACATAGTACAGGAGATGGTCAGACTGCAGACATAGTACAGGAGATTGTCAGAGACTGCAGACATAGTACATGAGATGGTCAGACTGCAGACATAGTACAGGAGATTGTCAGACTGCAGACATAGTACAGGAGATGGTCAGACTGCAGACATAGTACAGGAGATGGTCAGACTGCAGACATAGTACAGGAGATGGTCAGACTGCAGACATAGTACAGGAGATTGTCATAGACTGCAGACATAGTACAGGAGATTGTCAGAGACTGCAGACATAGTACATGAGATGGTCAGACTGCAGACATAGTACATGAGATGGTCAGACTGCAGACATAGTACATGAGATGGTCAGACTGCAGACATAGTACAGGAGATTGTCAGAGACTGCAGACATAGTACAGATGTCAGACTGCAGACATAGTACATGAGATGGTCAGACTGCAGACATAGTACAGGAGATGGTCAGAGACTGCAGACATAGTACAGGAGATGGTCATAGACTGCAGACATAGTACAGGAGATGGTCAGACTGCAGACATAGTACAGGAGATTGTCAGAGACTGCAGAAATAGTACATGAGATGGTCACTGTAGACATAGTACATGAGAGTCAGACTGCAGACATAGTACAGGAGATGGTCAGAGACTGCAGACATAGTACAGGAGATGGTCAGACTGCAAGACATAGTACAGGAGATTGTCATAGACTGCAGACATAGTACAGGAGATGGTCAGAGACTGCAGACATAGTACAGGAGATTGTCAGAGACTGCAGACATAGTACATGAGATGGTCAGACTGCAGACATAGTACAGGAGATGGTCAGAGACTGCAGACATAGTACAGGAGATGTCATGTGACTGAAGACATAGTACATGAGATGGTCTGACTGCAGACATAGTACAGGAGATCCTGTACTATAGACTGCAGTCTCTGACCATCTCCTGTACAGGAGATTGTCAGACTGCAGTCTGACTATCTCATGTACAGGAGATTGTCAGAGACTGCAGTCTCTGACTATCTCCTGTACATGAGATGGTCTGCAGTCTCTGACCATCTCCTGTACTATGTCTGCAGTACTATGACCATGGTCAGACTCCATGTACTATGTCTGCAGTCTGACCATCTCCTGTACTATGTCTGCAGTCATAGTACATGAGATGGTCAATCTGCAGACATGTACTATGTCTGCAGTCTCTGACCATGTCTGTACTATGTCTGCAGTCTGACCATCTCATGTAACATGAGATGGTCAGACTGCAGACATAGTACATGAGATGGTCAGACTGCAGACATAGTACATGAGATGGTCAGACTGCAGACATAGTACAGGAGATGGTCAGAGACTGCAGACATAGTACATCTAAACACGTGGGCAGGACCTTACAGCGTCAGTAGTGACCATAGTAGTCCATAGTGTCAAATAACTAGTGACATAGGTGTCGTGAGCAGCAGCAGTATTAGTAGCAGTAGACAATATAGTGTGAAATGACTCGGGAAAGAGCAGCCATGAACAGCAGCAGCAGCAGCAGTGGTAATAGTAGTATAGAGTGGCAAATAACTTGTGACATAGGTGTCTTCACTGATGCAGAGGACTGATGGGGAGAAAGTCCTGTGGTCAGATGAGACCATAATATAACTTTTTGGTCATAATTCCACTAACCGTGTTTGGAGGAAGAAGAATGATGAGTACCATGCCAAGAACGCCATCCCTACTGTGAAGCATGGGTGTGGTAGCATCATGCTTTGGGGGTGTTTTTGTGCACATGGGACAGGGTTACTGCATTATAATAAGGACAGGATGTTCGGGGCCATGTATTGCAAGATTTTGGGCAACAACCTCTTTCCCTCAGTTAGAGCTTTGAAGATGGGTCGAGGCTGGGTCTTCCAACATGACAATGACCCAAAGCACACAGCCAGGATAACCAAGGAGTGGCTCTGTAAGGAGCATATCAAGGTTCTGGCGTGGCCTAGCCAGTCTCCAGACCTAAACCCAATAGACAATTTTTGGAGGGAGCTCAAACTCGGGTTTTCACAGCGATAGCCCAGAAAACTGACTCATGTAGAGAAGATCTGTGTGGAGGAGTGGGTCAAATATCCCTCCTACAGTGTGTGCAAAGCTGGTGAAAAAATACAAGAAAGGTTTGACCGCTGTAATTGCAAACACAGCCTACTCTACCAAATATTTACATTGATTTACTCAGGTGTTCAAATAATTTTTTTCAGCACTGTAAATAGATCAGGGAATGCATGACAAGGGACCCTTCAGCGCCCTGAACCGACGGCGGGTGCCAGAAAGTCACCGCCGATCCAGGACTCATTCATCTTTATGAATGTGAGTCTGTCCACGGAGTCTGTGGACAGACGGGTCCTCTTGTCCGTGACCACCCCACCTGCCGCGCTGAATGTCCGCTCAGATAGTAAGCTGGAGGGGGGGCAAGACAATAGCTCCAGCGCATACTGAGCGAGCTCGCGGCAGGTGTCCAATCTGGCAACCCAGTACTCCATGGGGTCGTCGGTATTCATACTCTCCGAAGCACCGGCGGACGCCATGTAATCTGCCACCATGTGGGCCAGACGCTGGTGGTGACTGCTTCTGCTGCTGCTGGTACTGGGTTGATCCGATTGGAAGAACATCCTCATCTCCTCCATTAGGTCCCCTGCTCGGCTGCTGCTGGGTGCAGACACCTGCTGGGTGAGATGAGGGGGACAACTGGAGGCCGGGGAGTTGCCTGCTCCAACGGCTGACAATGCCTGCCTGCAGTTCCTCCATCCGGCGCTGCCTCCGACTGGCTGGGATGAACTGCTCCACTTTCCCCTTGCACCTGGGATCCAAAAGGGTGGCCATCCAATAATCATCCCTGCCCTTGATGGTCTTAACCCGGGGGTCCCTCCTGAGGCATCTCAGCATGTGGGCAGCCATGGGGAAGAGCGCAGCCCGCTGTGACTCCTCACTGCTGCCCAGGTCAATGAGGTCAGACTCTTCTTCCCTGAGGCGCTGCTGATCACGCTCAGAGATGCCCAACCCCCGGACTATCGGTGCCCCCAACACCTGCTGTCCCTCCTGGCCAGGGCCCTGACTCCAGGACGACACCAGCAACCTCGTCCTCATCATCATCATCCTCCTCCTCCTCGTCCTGGCCCTGGTCTCGGTGGAGCAGTGCTGCCTCCTCCTGCTCCACCAAGGCACTCTCCCCAGCTTGGAGCAGGCGATCTAGTGTCCTCTCCAGCACGAACACTATAGGGAGCACGTCATTAAGGCCGACATGCTCCCTGCTGACCATCTTGGTCGCCTGCTCAAAAGGGCCCAACACCTGGCAGACCTGGTGTATCTGCCCCCACTCCGCACAGGTGATGTACGGGAGTGTTGATGCTGGGCCGGCAGTGGGTTGCTCCAGCAGGTTACTGCCTCACCGCCCTTCGCTGCTCCCACAACCTCTCCAGCATTTGGAGGGTGGAGTTCCACCGCGTTACACTGTCCACAATCAGCCTGTGAGGGGGCAGCCTGTTGACCCGCTGCCACTTGGACAGGGACGCGTGGGGGTAGCGGTTGGGGAGCGCCTGAAGTGGCTGGCAATCCTACGCACCCTTAGCACAATGTCACTCAACCCAGGATAGGTGCGCATGAACTTCTGCACCACTAGGTTGAGGACATGTGCCAGACAGGGCACGTGAGTCAGACTGCCAGCCTGAAGGGCGGAGAGTAGGTTGCTGCCGTTATCACAGACAACCATACCTGCCTGGAGCCTTCGTGGGGTCAGCACTTCTGGACCTGAGCCTGAAGTGCGGTCAGCACTTCTTGTCCAGTGTGTCTCCGGTCCCCTAAGCTAACAAGCTGGAGCACGGCCTGACAGCGCACGTGCACCACACCTGAGTAGCTACGGGGGCGCTTGCTGGGAGGCTCAGCAGCTGCAGAGACAGAGGCTTGACGGAGACCAGCAGTTCTCCCCTGGACACCCCGGGGCGGCACCACAAAATCTGTTGCCGCCGATCCCTCCCCGGCGCCTTGGAGGGAAACCCAATGGGCAGTAAAGCTTATGTAGCGCCCCTGCCCATGCCTGCTGGTCCAGCCATCCATTGTCAGATGCACCCTGTCGCTGACAGCGTGATCCAGCGACAGGGTTACATTCTTCACAATGTGCTGGTGTAGGGCAGGGACACCAGTCCTGGCAAAGAAATGGCGGCTGGGGACACGCCATTGGGGTTGGGCCTGCTCCAACATCTGTCTGAAGGGGTTGCTGTCCACGATATTGAAGGGAAGAAGATGTTGGGCAATAACCCTTGCCAGGAGCCCATTGAGGGAACGCACACGTCGGTCTCCGGTGGAGAAGGGAGTGTTGCGTTCAAAGGCGTCTGAAATAGTCGCCTGGCGCCGGACGGCAGTGCGGGACACGGACGCGGAGGGTGCTGTCAAAGTAGAGGTCTGGTTGCCGGTACCAGTACACTAGTAGAGGGAGCGGGGGGGCATGACCTGCTGGGAAGAGATGAAGCTGTGGCAGGGGCTGCTGTACCCTGATCACTTGTGGTGGTGGCGCTGCTACCACCACCACGCTTCATCTCGTCATGCACCCGCCAGTGATTTATCCTCAGGTGCTGGTTCAGGGCTGTGGTACCCACCCGAGCCAAATGCTTCCCTCTCTTCACCCTGACTGAACAGATCCGGCAGATGGCCACTAGAGGGTTGTCTGCCACCAGGGTGAAGTAGGCCCAGACAGGTGACTTCAGCGTCACCCTCCGTCAGATGGGGTAACGCTGACTTGCACCTGCTGGGACTCGGTACGCACAGGTGGAGCTGCCTGCTGCTGCTGCTGCTGCTGCTGACACCTTCTGCTGCCATCTCCAGTGGAGACCCTGACGCTGGTCTCCCTGGTGGTGACCTGGCGCACCGTTTCCACAGGGTGCCTACCTTCCCCGTCGTCACTGTCGCAGTGAGCCGACGAGACAGATGGCAACCATGATGGGTCACCCTCCTCGCCCCCAGAGATGTAAGACCAAGGGCTGTGATGTTGTGGTATGAGGGAACCAGCTGACATGGAGCCGATAGCCTGGCTCCGCTGTTCCCTCACCCACGCCTGGGTCTGACTAGGTGCTGATGTTTCCTGCACCAAAACAGCACCACCAATTTGAAGGGATGTCTCTGGGATACTGACGGCAGGTATCCCATACTCATCGTCCATCCCTTCAAAAAGGTCCTGACCATCAGGACAGAGCGGGAGCTCTGCCCGATGCATGGCCTCCACCAAGACATCCCTCTCACTGTCGCTGTCGAACAGTAAGATGCTGGACTCTTGGGGGCTGGGGGGGGGTACTACAGGCAACGGTGTAATAGTGGAACTACTGTGAGTCGGGACCGACGACTCAGTGGCACTACTGTGACCCATGTAGTCCACCACTCCTTGAGCCTGAGATGGCAATATGGGGCGGCTGCCAGATGCAAAAAAATCACGCATGAGGCGGACTCCCCTTCCACCTGATCCTCTAGCAATAGTAGGGGCACGAGAGGTACCCCGTGCTGGCAGCGACCCCGCACTGGGAGTAACTCCCCTACCCCTGCTGCCACGGCCACGGATGCCGCTCATAATTGCTGATGTGTGTGTGTGGGGGGGTAAACTTTATTGGGGGAGGGAAATGTGTGTAAAATGTTTTTTGGTGTTTTTTTAAAAGACAGGCACGCAGACAAAGACGTACACAGACAGCTACTAAACTTTATAAAACTAGTACACCAAAGACAAGAACTACAAAAAATAAAAAGAAATGCACTCAACAAACACTAACTGCTTACACAAACGTATATGACTATAAACTAAGGCTACTTTTTTTTTTTTTTTTTTTTTTAAAACACTAACTGACAAGGACTACAACTACAAAAAAATAAAGAAACACTAACTAATAACTTTTTTTTTTTTTTTTTTTTTTTAAACACAGAACACAGACACTAAACACACACTAAAGTAAGCTAGCTGCAATAAATGTACACCAACAGTATGTACACTTACTATACAGAAATCTAACTAAAATGAACAACACAAAACCTAGCTTTTAAAAAAGCTCTTGGGCCTTTCAGGAAGCAGGAAAATCTGCAATTAAATCAATAAGAAGCAGTCAAAAGCTAAGCTGCAACTTACTACACTAACAGAAGTTGAACAACACAGCAGAAAAAAAAAAAAGAGCTTTTAAAAAAGCTCCTGCGCCTTTAAGGAATGAGGAAAGCTCTTGGGCCTGGAATCAGGAAGCAGGAAAATCTGCAATTAAATGAATAAGAAGCAGTCAATAGCTAAGCTGCAACTTACTACACTAACAGAAGTTGAACAACACAGCAGAAAAAAAAAGAGCTTTTAAAAAAAGCTCCTGCGCCTTTAAGGAATGAGGAAAATCTGGAATATATGCAATTAAATGAATAAGAAGCAGTCAATAGCTTTAAGGAATGAGGAAAGCTGCAACTTACTGAACTAACAGAATTTGAACAACACAGCAGAAAAATAAAGGGGCTTTTAAAAAATCTGAACAACACAGCAGAAAAAAAAAGAGCTTGGGCTTTAAGGAATGAGGGAAATCTTTCAGAAATCAGGAAAATCTGGAATATCTGCAATTAAAGCAATAGGAAGCAGTGAATAGCTAAGCTGAACAACACAGCAGAAAAATAAACTTACTGAATCTCTTGGGCCTTTAAACAGAAGTTGAACAACACAGCAGAAAAAAAAAGAGCTTTTAAAAAAGCTCCTGCGCCTTTAAGGAATGAGGAAATCTGGAATATCTGCAATTAAATGAATAAGAAGCAGTCTTTAAAAATAGCTCCTGCGCCTAAGCTGCAACTTACTACACAATTAAATGAATAACAGAAGTTGCAACTTACTACACTAACAGAAGTTGAACACAGCAGAAAAAAAAAGAGCTTTTAAAAAAGCTCCTGCGCCTTTAAGGAATGAGGAAATCTGGAATATATGCAATTAAATGAATAAGAAGCAGTCAATAGCTAAGCTGCAACTTACTGAACTAACAGAATTTGAACAACACAGCAGAAAAATAAAGGGGCTTTTAAAAAATCTCTTGGGCTTTCAGAAATCAGGAAATCTGGAATATCTGCAATTAAAGCAATAGGAAGCAGTCAATAGCTAAGCTGCAACTTACTACACTAACAGAAGTTGAACAACAGAGCACAAAACAAAAATTAGCTTTTAAAAAGCTCTTGGGTGTATTGCTTGAAAAAAGCAGTTTTAGGATTATGAGCTGGAAAATATCCACTGGAATCAGTAAGTACTGTAGCAAATAGCAACCATAAAGGACAATGCTGATGATGATGATGCAAGATGCAAAATACCAGCAACACAGACACAGTCTCCACACTCTCTAGCCAAGTTCTGGATCTGCAATGAAATGCTGCTGGGAGTGACCTTATATAATGCCCATACAGGCAGGTTCCTATTGGTTGCTAACCTATGACGAGTGTGGAAGGAGAACTATGATTGGCTTGATGCAGCAGGGAGGGGGCGTAATGAGTAAATAATCGCGCAATATCCCTATTGCCGAATATTCGCATTGCGAATATTCGGCAATATAAAAGAATCGCGTCAGCTACTCGGACCAAGGTCTCTAATAATTAACAGCAATGCAACGCTTTTAGACGTCGAGGAGGAGATCACTAGGATGTGATCTATTTTAATAATGAAACTGAAATAATCGTTCTGAGGCGGAAAGAAAAGATAATCGCGCGATATCGCTACTGTCTCGTAATCGCATTGCGAATTTTTCGGCAATATACAATGATCGCGCGATAAGCCTAGTGACGCACATTCGCATTGCGAATATTCGGTAATATAAAAGGATCGCTGCAGCTACTCGGCCCAAGGTCTCTAATCATACCAGCAATGCTTTTACACGTCGACGGGGATGTCTAGGATGTGATCTGTCCTTAAAAAAAAATTGAAAAAATTCGAATATTCGAAATAGCGAATATTCACCGCGATATTCGGAATATATCGCGAATACTCGAATATGCCATATTCGAGCCGAATATTCGCAATACGAATATTCGTGAGCAACACTAGTCTTGATCCACCTACGCATATATTTGCCCCTATTTCTATGTTCGTGCGCTTTATATTGTTCTGATGAAGCCAATTGTTGTGCATGCCTGCTGATTCCTGCCCCCATGCATCTGCACAGATATGAAAATTAGGGTGACTGGGAGTCTCTATGAGTTGAACAGCATCTGTGTTCTGCTGGGGGCCTGGTTTAGGACATTGGTTTGTTATACTCTGATTTCTCGCCAGAATGAATAAATCTTTCCCCTTTTGCTAAAGATTTGTGTGGAGAGGAACAACCATGAGTTTTGGTGATTTTTTTTGATGCCTGGCTAATGCTGGGCTTATGGTGAAAAATAGTTTGAGTTCCTTTAAAATGGAAAAACACGCAGACGGCATTGGTGTTGTTGTTGGTGGTGGTGGTTAACATGGCCTAGAAAACAATTTGATGGTCTTGATCCACCTACGCATATATTTGCCCCTATTTCCATGGTCGTGCGCTTTATATTGTTCTGATGAAGCCAATTGTTGTGCATGCCTGCTGATTCCTGCCCCCATGCAGCTGCACAGATATGCAAATTAGGGTGACTGTAAGTCTCCATGAGTTGAACAGCATCTGTGTTCTGCTGGGGACCTGGTTTAGGACATTGGTTTGTTATACTCTGACTTCTCGCCAGAATGAATAAATCTTTCCCCTTTTGCTAAAGATTTGTATGGAGAGGAACAACCATGAGTTTTGGTGATTTTTTTTGATGCCCGGCTAATGCTGGGCTTATGGTGTAAAATAGTTTGAGTTCCTTTAAAATGGAAAAACACGCAGACGGCATTGGTGTTGTTGGTGGTGGTTAACATGGCCTAGAAAACAATTTGATGACCTTGATCCACCTACGCATATATTTGCCCCTATTTCCATGGTCGTGCGCTTTATATTGTTCTGATGAAGCCAATTGTTGTGCATGCCTGCTGATTCCTGCCCCCATGCAGCTGCACAGATATGCAAATTAGGGTGACTGTGAGTCTCCATGAGTTGAACAGCATCTGTGTTCTGCTGGGGACCTGGTTTAGGACATTGGTTTGTTATACTCTGACTTCTCGCCAGAATGAATAAATCTTTCCCCTTTTGCTAAAGATTTGTATGGAGAGGAACAACCATGAGTTTTGGTGATTTTTTTTGATGCCTGGCTAATGCTGGGCTTATGGTGTAAAATAGTTTGAGTTCCTTTAAAATGGAAAAACATGCAGACAGCATTGGTGTTGTTGTTGGTGGTGGTGGTTAACGTGGCCTAGAAAACAATTTGATGGTCTTGATCCACCTACGCATATATTTGCCCCTATTTCCATGATCGTGCACTTTATATTGTTCTGATGAAGCCAATTGTTGTGCATGCCTGCTGATTCCTGCCCCCATGCATCTGCACAGATATGCAAATTAGGGTGACTGGGAGTCTCCATGAGTTGAACAGCATCTGTGTTCTGCTGGGGACCTGGTTTACAAACATTGGTTTGTTATACTCTGACTTCTCGCCAGAATGAATAAATCTTTTCCCTTTTGCTAAAGATTTGTGTGGAGAGGAACAACCATGAGTTTTGGTGATTTTTTTTGATGCCTGGCTAATGCTGGGCTTATGGTGAAAAATAGTTTGAGTTCCTTTAAAATGGAAAAACACGCAGACGGCATTGGTGTTGTTGTTGGTGGTGGTGGTTAACATGGCCTAGAAAACAATTTGATGGTCTTGATCCACCTACGCATATATTTGCCCCTATTTCCATGGTCGTGCGCTTTATATTGTTCTGATGAAGCCAATTGTTGTGCATGCCTGCTGATTCCTGCCCCCATGCATCTGCACAGATATGCAAATTAGGGTGACTGGGAGTCTCCATGAGTTGAACAGCATCTGTGTTCTGCTGGGGACCTGGTTTAGGACATTGGTTTGTTATACTCTGACTTCTCGCCAGAATGAATAAATCTTTCCACTTTTGCTAAAGATTTGTGTGGAGAGGAACAACCATGAGTTTTGGTGATTTTTTTTGATGCCCGGCTAATGCTGGGCTTATGGTGAAAAATAGTTTGAGTTCCTTTAAAATGGAAAAACATGCAGACGGCATTGGTGTTGTTGTTGTTGGTGGTGGTTAACATGGCCTAGAAAACAATTTGATGACCTTGATCCACCTACGCATATATTTGCCCCTATTTCTATGTTCGTGCGCTTTATATTGTTCTGATGAAGCCAATTGTTGTGCATGCCTGCTGATTCCTGCCCCCATGCATCTGCACAGATATGCAAATTAGGGTGACTGGGAGTCTCTATGAGTTGAACAGCATCTGTGTTCTGCTGGGGGCCTGGTTTAGGACATTGGTTTGTTATACTCTGACTTCTCGCCAGAATGAATAAATCTTTTCCCTTTTGCTAAAGATTTGTATGGAGAGGAACAACCATGAGTTTTGGTGATTTTTTTTGATGCCTGGCTAATGCTGGGCTTATGGTGAAAAATAGTTTGAGTTCCTTTAAAATGGAAAAACACGCAGACGGCATTGGTGTTGTTGTTGGTGGTGGTGGTTAACATGGCCTAGAAAACAATTTGATGGTCTTGATCCACCTACGCATATATTTGCCCCTATTTCCATGGTCGTGCGCTTTATATTGTTCTGATGAAGCCAATTGTTGTGCATGCCTGCTGATTCCTGCCCCCATGCAGCTGCACAGATATGCAAATTAGGGTGACTGTGAGTCTCCATGAGTTGAACAGCATCTGTGTTCTGCTGGGGACCTGGTTTAGGACATTGGTTTGTTATACTCTGACTTCGCGCCAGAATGAATAAATCTTTCCCCTTTTGCTAAAGATTTGTATGGAGAGGAACAACCATGAGTTTTGGTGATTTTTTTTGATGCCCGGCTAATGCTGGGCTTATGGTGTAAAATAGTTTGAGTTCCTTTAAAATGGAAAAACACGCAGACGGCATTGGTGTTGTTGTTGGTGGTTGGTGGTGGTTAACATGGCCTAGAAAACAATTTGATGGTCTTGATCCACCTACGCATATATTTGCCCCTATTTCCATGGTCGTGCGCTTTATATTGTTCTGATGAAGCCAATTGTTGTGCATGCCTGCTGATTCCTGCCCCCATGCATCTGCACAGATATGCAAATTAGGGTGACTGTGAGTCTCCATGAGTTGAACAGCATCTGTGTTCTGCTGGGGACCTGGTTTAGGACATTGGTTTGTTATACTCTGACTTCTCGCCAGAATGAATAAATCTTTCCCCTTTTGCTAAAGATTTGTATGGAGAGGAACAACCATGAGTTTTGGTGATTTTGTTTGATGCCGGCTAATGCTGGGTTTATGGTGTAAAGTAGTTTGAGTTCCTTTAAAATGGAAAAACACGCAGACGGCATTGGTGTTGTTGTTGTTGGTGGCGGTTAACATGGCCTAGAAAACAATTTGATGGTCTTGATCCACCTACGCATATATTTGCCCCTATTTCTATGTTCGTGCGCTTTATATTGTTCTGATGAAGCCAATTGTTGTGCATGCCTGCTGATTCCTGCCCCCATGCATCTGCACAGATATGCAAATTAGGGTGACTGGGAGTCTCTATGAGTTGAACAGCATCTGTGTTCTGCTGGGGACCTGGTTTAGGACATTGGTTTGTTATACTCTGATTTCTCGCCAGAATGAATAAATCTTTCCCCTTTTGCTAAAGATTTGTGTGGAGAGGAACAACCATGAGTTTTGGTGATTTTTTTTGATGCCCAGCTAATGCTGGGCTTATGGTGAAAAATAGTTTGAGTTCCTTTAAAATGGAAAAACATGCAGACGGCATTGGTGTTGTTGTTGGTGGTGGTGGTTAACATGGCCTAGAAAACAATTTGATGTTATTGATCCACCTACGCATACATTTGCCCCTATTTCCATGGTCGTGCGCTTTATATTGTTCTGATGAAGCCAATTGTTGTGCATGCCTGCTGATTCCTGCCCCCATGCATCTGCACAGATATGAAAATTAGGGTGACTGGGAGTCTCTATGAGTTGAACAGCATCTGTGTTCTGCTGGGGGCCTGGTTTAGGACATTGGTTTGTTATACTCTGATTTCTCGCCAGAATGAATAAATCTTTCCCCTTTTGCTAAAGATTTGTGTGGAGAGGAACAACCATGAGTTTTGGTGATTTTTTTTGATGCCTGGCTAATGCTGGGCTTATGGTGAAAAATAGTTTGAGTTCCTTTAAAATGGAAAAACACGCAGACGGCATTGGTGTTGTTGTTGGTGGTGGTGGTTAACATGGCCTAGAAAACAATTTGATGGTCTTGATCCACCTACGCATATATTTGCCCCTATTTCCATGGTCGTGCGCTTTATATTGTTCTGATGAAGCCAATTGTTGTGCATGCCTGCTGATTCCTGCCCCCATGCATCTGCACAGATATGCAAATTAGGGTGACTGGGAGTCTCCATGAGTTGAACAGCATCTGTGTTTTCTGGGGGCCTGGTTTAGGACATTGGTTTGTTATACTCTGACTTCTCGCCAGAATGAATAAATCTTTCCCCTTTTGCTAAAGATTTGTATGGAGAGGAACAACCATGAGTTTTGGTGATTTTTTTTGATGCCCGGCTAATGCTGGGCTTATGGTGTAAAATAGTTTGAGTTCCTTTAAAATGGAAAAACACGCAGACGGCATTGGTGTTGTTGGTGGTGGTTAACATGGCCTAGAAAACAATTTGATGACCTTGATCCACCTACGCATATATTTGCCCCTATTTCCATGGTCGTGCGCTTTATATTGTTCTGATGAAGCCAATTGTTGTGCATGCCTGTGCTGATTCCTGCCCCCATGCAGCTGCACAGATATGCAAATTAGGGTGACTGTGAGTCTCCATGAGTTGAACAGCATCTGTGTTCTGCTGGGGACCTGGTTTAGGACATTGGTTTGTTATACTCTGACTTCTCGCCAGAATGAATAAATCTTTCCCCTTTTGCTAAAGATTTGTGTGGAGAGGAACAACCATGAGTTTTGGTGATTTTTTTTGATGCCCGGCGAATGCTGGGCTTATGGTGAAAAATAGTTTGAGTTCCTTTAAAAATGAAAAACACGCAGACGGCATTGGTGTTGTTGTTGGTGGTGGTGGTTAACATGGCCTAGAAAACAATTTGATGGTCTTGATCCACCTACGCATATATTTGCCCCTATTTCCATGGTCGTGCGCTTTATATTGTTCTGATGAAGCCAATTGTTGTGCATGCCTGCTGATTCCTGCCCCCATGCATCTGCACAGATATGCAAATTAGGGTGACTGGGAGTCTCCATGAGTTGAACAGCATCTGTGTTCTGCTGGGGACCTGGTTTACAAACATTGGTTTGTTATACTCTGACTTCTCGCCAGAATGAATAAATCTTTCCCCTTTTGCTAAAGATTTGTATGGAGAGGAACAACCATGAGTTTTGGTGATTTTTTTTGATGCCCGGCTAATGCTGGGCTTATGGTGAAAAATAGTTTGAGTTCCTTTAAAATGGAAAAAACACGCAGACGGCATTGGTGTTGTTGTTGGTGGTGGTGGTGGTTAACATGGCCTAGAAAACAATTTGATGGTCTTGATCCACTACGCATATATATTTGCCCCTATTTCCATGGTCGTGTGCGCTTTATATTGTTCTGATGAAGCCAATTGTTGTGCATGCCTGCTGATTCCTGCCCCCATGCATCTGCACAGATATGCAAATTAGGGTGACTGTGAGTCTCCATGAGTTGAACAGCATCTGTGTTCTGCTGGGGACCTGGTTTTAGGACATTGGTTTGTTATACTCTGACTTCTCGCAGAATGAATAAATCTTTCCTTTTGCTAAAGATTTGTATGGAGAGGAACAACCATGAGTTTTGGTGATTTTTTTTGATGCCGGCTAATGCTGGGCTTATGGTGTAAAATAGTTTGAGTTCCTTTTAAAATGGAAAAAACACGCAGACGGCATTGGTTTGTTGTTGTTGGTGGTGGTTAACATGGCCTAGAAAACAATTTGATGGTCTTGATCCACCTACGCATATATTTGCCCCTATTTCTATGTTCGTGCGCTTTATATTGTTCTGATGAAGCCAATTGTTGTGCATGCCTGCTGATTCCTGCCCCCATGCATCTGCACAGATATGCAAATTAGGGTGACTGGGAGTCTCTATGAGTTGAACAGCATCTGTGTTCTGCTGGGGACCTGGTTTAGGACATTGGTTTGTTATACTCTGATTTCTCGCCAGAATGAATAAATCTTTCCCCTTTTGCTAAAGATTTGTGTGGAGAGGAACAACCATGAGTTTTGGTGATTTTTTTTGATGCCCAGCTAATGCTGGGCTTATGGTGAAAAATAGTTTGAGTTCCTTTAAAATGGAAAAACATGCAGACGGCATTGGTGTTGTTGTTGGTGGTGGTGGTTAACATGGCCTAGAAAACAATTTGATGTTATTGATCCACCTACGCATACATTTGCCCCTATTTCCATGGTCGTGCGCTTTTTATATTGTTTGATGAAGCCAATTGTTGTGCATGCCTGCTGATTCCTGCCCCCATGCATCTGCACAGATATAAAAATTAGGGTGACTGGGAGTCTCTATGAGTTAAACAGCATCTGTGTTCTGCTGGGGGCCTGGTTTAGGACATTGGTTTGTTATACTCTGATTTCTCGCCAGAATGAATAAATCTTTTCCCCTTTTGCTAATAAGATTTGTGTGGAGAGGAACAACCATGTAGTTTTTGGTGATTTTTTTTGATGCCTGGCTAATGCTGGGCTTATGGTGAAAATAGTTTGAGTTCCTTTTAAAATGGAAAAAAACACGCAGAACGGCAATTGGTGTTGTTCGTTGGTGGGTGGTTAACCATGGCCTAGAAAACAATTTGATGTCTCTTGATCCACCTACGCATATATTTGCCCCATTTCCATGGTCGTGCGCTTTATATTGTTCTGATGAAGCCAATTGTTGTGCATGCATGCCTGCTGATTCCTGCCCCCATGCAGCTGCACAGATATGCAAATTAGGGTGACTGTGAGTCTCCATGAGTTGAAACAGATCTGTGTTCTGCTGGGGACCTGGTTTAGGACATTGGTTTGTTATACTCTGACTTTCTCGCCAGAATGAATAAATCTTTCCCCTTTTGCTCTAAGATTTTGTATGGAGAGGAACAACCATGAGTTTTGGTGATTTTTTTTGATGCCGGCTAAATGCTGTGCCTTATGGTGTAAAAATAGTTTGAGTTCCTTTAAAATGGAAAAAACACGCAGACGGCATTGGTGTTGTTGTTGGTGGTGGTGGTTAACATGGCCTTGAAAACAATTTGATGGACCTTGATCCACCTACGCATATATTTGCCCCTATTTCCATGCTCGTGCACTTTATATTGTTCTGATGAAGCCAATTGTAGTGCATTGCCTGCTGATTCCTGCCCCCATGCATCCCCCTCACATCCCCAACTTTATCCATGATAACACCATCTAATCCCCT